>CABFWB010000240.1:55327-69707 GCA_902151455.1 Timema bartmani
CGTGTGATTTAGTATTTAGTTCTCATTTTAAACTTTATGCCTTGCGAATGTGAAAATTAGTGAACTTTTTGCAACAGATGGTCAAACGGTCTATTACAGTGAAATTAAATACTACGTAGCTTAGGTCAGGGGTCAGTGACATTTTTGATCACAGATCGACTTATAATCTTATCAAAAGTCCCGCGGTCACAAATCGTTTATCCACCCTACTTTTGCTCTTTTTACTTTCTCCTTGACACCTCGGAAAGAAAGTATTGTGATCGTCAAAAAAAAAAAAAATCGAAATCGATATTTTGACAGCTGTCGACGTTTCATGAACCCCTGAAACAAAAAAAGAGGTTTACGCAATGCCATCTGTCTGTACCTCAGGCTAGAGCCGAAACTATTTTACCGATTGGGCTAAAACTTAGTATCTGGGGTTTACATAAGGTTCCCTGAGGGATTTTAGGAATTATATGCCTAACCTTAAATTTAAGAGTGGTTTACTGAAGGGCAAAAAGAGAAAAGATCAATTCTCAAAATTAGCTCAAACGGTTTTTATTACATTTTTAATCCAAGCACTGTTTATCATTATAAACAAGATGGTGATTATCATTTTCTCATGAAAATGACTGAGGGTACTTTACATTTGAGAAACTAACTCCTTTCATCATTTCTCCTCGACCATTTCTGATACGAAATAACTTATCATCATTATGTTGTAGTACTATTAAAGATACAAATCTTTTATTTGAAATATATTTTTATAGAACCAATGGTTTCTGATATATAAACAAATATATTGCTTATACTTTTTAATTCAGGTCTTTGACAATGAATTTGATTCTTATGTTCCTGGTTTTTAATTCCATAAAGTAAGTAAAAGTTTATCATATTTAATTTATAATCTTTGATTAAATGTTTCTACAGCAATGTCCATACATATTTCGTTTTACAAATCATACGAGTTTTTAGTAAAAGTCTATTGCAAGATAAAACGCTGGAGAAAGTCTGTGTGATGCACCATAACTCTTTTTTTTTGTCTATATATCTTATATTAATTAATTTATTTATTAAATTCAATCCTTCCTCCAATGATTATGATGTCCCCCCCCACATGACACCCTTTAACCGCAAATGTAGGCACTAATCATCACTAATGGCAGCGGCCGCTCGGTCGGTCGGTATTTCTCGCTTGCAGGCTCATGCGATGGGAGTTTTTTACATACCGATTATAAGAGCGATCAAGGTCATTTCAACCCGTTTAGGTGGGCCACATGGTCTAACGCACTGCTCTCCCATTAGACTAGACTTCCAATGACGGGGAGATCAAGGTTTGAATCTCGGTCGAGTGTACTGAGGGGAGTTTTTCCAAAATTGTTTACTACTCTCCCTCCACGCAAATGCGGGTATAAATCCTCTGAATATAACCTTACTAATACCTTACACACTAGCGTAATTAGTACATAAGCGTATAACCCAAACGGATAGTAAGACGCGGTGTTAAAAATAGATCTGTTCCGCGTCTTAATTTACTATTCGTTCAGGATATCTGCACTAATGGGGTTGCGATACAAACAGTAATAGTTAAAGGAAATGTGCAGGAATTTTCTTTGAGGGAAAATTAAAAAAAATTCTATAGTAAAAATATCTCAGTTCACCCGTCCAGTATTATATTTCTGTCCTGCCTGTAACCGACAAATTATACTATTGAGCATGACGTTTAGTCGGCGTTTTAACCGATGCGATTTAAAACTTACAGTTAGTAAATTTCACCTTCCTACCTAAATATTATGAGTACTGTAAATTATTATTTTATTTACTCTTCTATGGTAAATTTAAATAAATACAAATATGATTTCTAAACAAAGTTTTACTAATCTTTCCTTCTACACATATATATATATATATATATAAATTAATAAGGTAGGGATGATTAATATATAATTTAGATTAAATGTACCCGCATCGGTATGGGTGTAGAGTAGGAAATTATTTAGGAATGACTACCAGCATTACGATCGACCGGGATTTGAAGCCTTACCTCTCCAGTTACGTCGAACTAGTCTAATGTGAGAGTAACGGACGGTAAATAAAGTCATACTTTTGTCGACTTCATGAACATTTTCGAATATACAGTCTTAAATTATGAGAATGTAAAAACTAATATTACTTTATTATAAGGTAATAACAAAAGTATTTACTGACTAATAATTCAACTGACTATCTTGTTTTGTATTATTGTATAAAGGTCGATGTAAGACAAGAATATTCCGTCTCATGATATATATGTGTGGAGGGATACATAAGTCTTCCCTTTACAGGTTTTTTTTACGGACTATTTGTCGGGCCTAGAAAGCAGCATTTACTGTAAAGGTCAGATCTTCCCTTCCCCCCTTGTCCTCTTGAGTAGAGAAGAGCTATATACAACAAGATGGCGGCCGGGCGTGGATGTTTTTATGGATGTAATAAACTCCAGCGTTGGCCGTGTCCGGTTTGTTCGGATCAGAGTTTGCGCTCATTGATTCATTCCCGTGATTCGACGCGGCAAGTGAGTGCCATCTGTTGTGCGGGTAATTTCACAGCGTGTTCTAGCGGTCACATTCTTCCAACTCCCGACTAACCGGGTTAATCAGTACTATAATGCACGGATATTAGGGGAGTAAAACAGATCGAATGCACAACTTTTTTGTTCATGTTGAATTTGTGAACTGCATTTATAACAAAAATAGTAATTAATAATATAAAACAATTTTATATAATATCCGACACCTTAGCCCAGTCAGTAGTGTGTCTGCTTAGTGAGCTAAGGGTCCTGGGTTCAAATCCCGGTATGGTCGAAAACTGTATCATTAATGAAAATATGGATTGACTTTTTTCTATGTAAGAACCACAAACAGCTAAGTGGGTAGCCTAGTGCAGATAATCTAGAGTTTAAAGTGCTTTGTTACCAAGCAATATTAAACTCATTTTTACTTATAAATTTTTGTTTTAGCACCACGTCCTACAGCCCATTCCAGTTTTTACGCATTTGTACTAGTTATGGTAATGTGTTGGTTGAATTTAGAGGAAGCCTACCGTAATTTGCATGGAGAGAGTAAAAAGCATTCAAGAAAACTACTCTTTGTAGGCTACACCCTAACGGGATTCAAACCCCGATCTTTCCATGGTGAGCATTCTAGTCTATTGTGAAAATGACGCCTTAGACCATTAGACCACCGGGGTGGATTGCATTTATATTAACTTGTTACATTGTTTCTATTCGATGAATCGTATTCATGTGTGTGATACCTAAGTATGTACTAAAGTCTGACATTTTAACCCAGTTGGTATTGTGTCCATCTTCGGAGTTAAAGAGTCCTGGGTTAAATTCCTGGCATGGTCAAAAAATGTATCATTGATACAATGTGGGTTTCTCACAGTGATGTATTAATGTCTGGGGACTGAATGTTGCGTCTGTTCTGGATTTAATCAGTCATAATCTGTGTGCTGATATAGTCAGTTAATTCAGAAAGTTCACGTTAAATACCTCATATAAAAATATTTATACTAAAGTATATTTTAACATGTACATACACACATACCCAATCATGCCATTACGGGGTAGGCTAGAAACCGTGAATATAGCTCAAAAAACAACTTCATACTTAATCCATCCTCGCTAACCTTTCACACAGCTCCCTATCCTTGCATACTCCCTTCGTTAAACTATATCCATACAGAGAATCATACATGCGCTTTTATTCTTAAAACTTTTAATGATTCTCTATTAAAACAATGTAAATCTTATATTCCCGACTCAAAATCGCTAATCACATATTACTACCAGTCGGGAGTAATCCAAAATTTAATCACATTAATGTTGTCAGAATTTAAAAAGGTAGAATTAAGAATAAATATACCCCTATTGGCGTGGAAGGAAAATATAAATTATTTCAGGAAAAACTAGCCTCACTAAGCCCGGCCGAGAATCAAACCCTCAACACCCAAATTACCGGAAAAACATAAGATCAGGTTGGCGTCTTTGTCCGCGTTTCCACCGATCAGGAAAAATATATCTATATTAATTATTTGATAAATTATAGTTTATATTTTTTATGTTTCAGATTCATATTTGAAACACACATTTTTATCTTATGTTTAGTTAACTGTAAGTATATTTCATATCATCACTATCCTTAAATTAAACAAATCCAAATAATCAAACATTATAAATAAAATTATGAAATCTTCGATATATCGTAAATTATGGTTAAAAGAAGTCGCCATCATATGTTAATTAAAAACAGTATTTGTTGGATTCCTTAGAAATTTTAAAGTTGTTGTCTTTAAAAATGTGGGTAATATGACTTTCCTCTTTTTCCCCCCAGTACCTTTAATAATATTCAAATCAACCATCAATTTATTGTTAGAATATAAATTTGTCAAAAATAATGGTACAGATATAGATTCACTAAACCATACCGTAGACATAAAACTGTTTTTTAACGTTTAAAAAAGCTAGCGTGATTTATTGTCTATTCGCCACCAGTAGGGTGGCATTTGCTATCATGATTAAATTGGGTCCAAGTTTGTTATCCTGTATTTATAATAATTAAAAAGGGATTATATTTTATTTTAGAAATTAAAAGTCCTGGTAATTTATAGTTTTTATTATAAGTAGATAAACAGGTTGTTGCTCGATATTTCACACGTTATTGACTTTAATTTAAATGCCCGACTATTATGTCATATACACGACAATTACCGACATGCGAGATTTAGGTTCCGGTAAAAACACGGATTAAGATTCACATAGACTTTACCTACGCGACTCCTTGTCAGGAAGGAAAGTGAGGAGATGCGCATCCTGAAGAGGTATATCAAGCGACATTTCCTTCTCGAAGCTTCCTAGAAAAAAGAGGTGCGGTCATCCAGGTGCGTCTCTGTTGACCAAACTGCGTTGTCTTTTTAAACAGAGACGTATAAGGATGTCACCAGCATACCTTGCAACTTAACAACTTAAAACAAATAAATCTTACTACCCGCTCTCATTTATAATGTCGTGATTTTGAGTAAGAATGCGAATAGTAAATTATTAGGATGTTTAATTTCATACCATTACAATATATCGGCTAAGAGCGACAAGCCCCAGTGTACTAAACGTAAAGAATTATTAAACTAGTATTTACTACTACGAGAGAAGATACCGGGGTGGAAGGGGGAATAGTGGGGCGGGGTTCAAATATAGGCTGAGTATATTGAGGATGATTTTCATTATGATTTCTACCTACGCAAATTTGGATATATTTTATCCAAAAAAAATACATTCTTCATCCTTACTCCATTAGGGTGATTAAATACGGGTATCCCAGATGGGTTGTTAAAACGCTGTACAGCTAATTAAAGTGACCCCTCTAACACTTAAGGGTGGAGGATGTGTGTATGTTCTATGTGGTAATAACTTTGTAATCAAATTTAAAGTAATCGCAGCATAAGTAACTAGGAAAAGGGTTATTTCGCCATTTAACTTGATTAACCTAAGTAGTCAAGCTCGACAGTTTTTTTTCTTACTAAAACAAGTGCCCTGCATTTCTAAGTTTTTCCAGGGGGAATCCCCAATTTTTCAGACGCTTTATTTATAAAGTATTCTAGAAAAATGGAATCTCATTTTTCATAAATTTTATTTTGTGAAGTCATATCATTAGCGTTTATAACAAGATTGTTTGACCTTGTAGGGTAATATATGCAGTTGTTACGCAGCTGACTGTTTCAAGGAGGGGAAAAAAAATTGTGTTGCAGAGGGTTCAAAATAAGCGATTTAACATGATTACTTTTTTAAGTTTACTTTTCCTCCTCTGCAAAAGCCTACTATTTAAAGATTTCAGATGTTTTTATTTTACCACCGCGTCTTATTACCCGTTCAACTTATACGTTTATGTAGTAACCACGCTAATGGTTTTAGGGACGAGGAAGGATAAATTTAGAGGAATTGTACTTGCATTTTCGTGGAAAGAGAGTGGAAACCCGTTTTAGAAGAAACCCTCTCAGTACACCAGAACGAGATATCACCCTCGATCTCCTCGTCATCGGCAGTCTAGTCTGCGAGAGTAGCGGCTTAGACCATGCGACCACCAAAGTGGATAAGTTTCATGTCTAACAATCACAAATATTCCTGTATTTGTTTTGGTTGTTTGTGAAATTCCCTGTGTTTCCCAGGAGTGGTCTTGGTATCGTGGAGTGTGGGCGTCCTGATAGTGTGGGCGTCCTGATAGTGTGAGCGTCCTGGTAGTGTGAGCGTCCTGGTAGTGTGAGCGTCCTGGTAGTGTGAGCGTCCTGGTAGTGTGGGCGTCCTGGTAGTGTGGGCGTCCTGGTAGTGTGGGCGTCCTGGTAGTGTGGGCGTCCTGGTAGTGTGGGCGTCCTGGTAGTGTGGGCGTCCTGGTAGTGTGGGCGTCCTGGTAGTGTGGGCGTCCTGGTAGTGTGGGCGTCCTGGTAGTGTGGGCGTCCTGGTAGTGTGGGCGTCCTGGTAGTGTGGGCGTCCTGGTAGTGTGGGCGTCCTGGTAGTGTGGGCGTCCTGGTAGTGTGGGCGTCCTGGTAGTGTGGGCGTCCTGGTAGTGTGGGCGTCCTGGTAGTGTGGGCGTCCTGGTAGTGTGGGCGTCCTGGTAGTGTGGGCGTCCTGGTAGTGTGGGCGTCCTGGTAGTGTGGGCGTCCTGGTAGTGTGGGCGTCCTGGTAGTGTGGGCGTCCTGGTAGTGTGGGCGTCCTGGTAGTGTGGGCGTCCTGGTAGTGTGGGCGTCCTGGTAGTGTGGGCGTCCTGGTAGTGTGGGCGTCCTGGTAGTGTGGGCGTCCTGGTAGTGTGGGCGTCCTGGTAGTGTGGGCGTCCTGGTAGTGTGGGCGTCCTGGTAGTGTGGGCGTCCTGGTAGTGTGGGCGTCCTGGTAGTGTGGGCGTCCTGGTAGTGTGGGCGTCCTGGTAGTGTGGGCGTCCTGGTAGTGTGGGCGTCCTGGTAGTGTGGGCGTCCTGGTAGTGTGGGCGTCCTGGTAGTGTGGGCGTCCTGGTAGTGTGGGCGTTATCAGAACGGTATTAACAAACAAATGAGCAGTAGTTAAGGAAGCGCTTTAGAAAATGAGCCTATTCACATTTAATTTGATTGAAAAATAATTTGAGCCAAATTATAAAAACTGACAAAGCACATAAGTTACTTCTGAAAATTGAAAAAAATGACACCTGGACACGGGAATCGAACACGGGACCTTTGGCTTAGTACGCCAATGCTCTAACTACTAAGCTATCCAGGATTCGTCCCTTGCCCAGGGTCATTCTTCACTCATATTTTAAGGCAGAGCCTATGATGGAGTGCGGAAATCGTCGGCTACAAGTATGTGATTATATTAATATCACGAGCTATCAGATAACGCAGCCATCTTCGACTAAGTAGTTGGCTTATTGCTGCCATTTGTACAATTATTGTAATTGTGCGGGATTGCATATTAAGAATTAAATAGCCAAAGCTATTATTTATTCCCGTGTCCAGGTGTCATTTTTCAGTTTTCAGAATATGATATCTAGATGGAGTAATCCTCACTAAAAGCATAAACAATAGCTTTGGATATTTAATTCTACATAAGTTACTGTTCAAAAATAAACGTTAAAATATATAATCTAATATTTTTTTTTTCTTGAGATTAAATGTGTTCTGTGAATATGAATACTCGTGTTTTAAGTAAGTTAGATAATCAATTTTAACAAAAAAACAAATCCAAACATTTTATTTCATTAATACAATAGTTTCATTCTTACGGCAGAAGTGAGGTAAGTGAGCCATTGAAAGTTGCGCCTTTCTATCAACCAGTGATACAGGGTGGCCCACGGAAAAGTAGCCCGCCTCCTATATCCAGCAGGCACCTCACTCTGAATTGAAGGAGGTCAATCCCCTTCCACCCATATTGTGACATGAAGAATGAGCAAGTGAACTGCTTGTCTAAAGCACAAGACGGAGGGGGATTGACCTCCTCCAATTCAGAGTGAGGCGCCTGCTGGATATAGGAGGCGGGCTACTTTTCCGTGGGCCACCCTGTATAATTACATTGACTTTTTATAATTTTTTTGTTAGTAGAATAATTTCATGAAAAAAGTGTTTATATGAAATTATCGGTTTAGTAATGATTTTAAAATCAAATTTTCACAATAATAGATCGATATTTATTGTAGCAGGAATACCAAATTAAATAGTAGGGTTTAGAATAGAATCGTTGAAAATACCATCTATTTAAATGAGTTTAACATGAACAAATATAGCCTATGTCTGTACTGAGAATAAGGAACATATGAGTGAAAATCCTCCATAAAAAGTTCAGTGATCTACTAGTTTATCGCTCACATACAAACAAAACTTGAAATTACAGCTTCGGGGTTCACACGTTCACGCAGAGGGGCTACTATTTTTAAAATTTCGGCCCCTCTGCTTACGTTAGATATCGCACAATGTTCATGAGTCATGACAGACAAACTCTTATTCTATATTAACAAAATTAAGAGAAATAACAAACTTATTTTTTATTTTTTAGAAAATGCTAAAATGTTCTTGCCATAGCAAAAACAAATAATGAAATATAGGAGTGGAGGAGTTATGTTTATAATATATAAAAATTATATAAACCACCGGTTTTATTTGATTTAACATTTTTAAGGAAAAATAAAATTGAAATCAGAGGTGAAACTTTTATTTTGAAGTGGTAATAATAATCCAATGAAGGCTCTGTGTGTGTGTGTGTGTGTGTGTGTGTGTCGAAGGTTGGAAAATTAAAACTTTTTTTGTAAACAATATATTTTCCACCTCTCCTGTTGAGATTTCAAAAACCACATCATAGAATCTACCCATTGTAATATGTTCTTGAAAAGTCTGATAATTAACAGAAATGCTACTAACGTTATTAGCATTATCAGTAGTGTTGGTCCTGGTGTTATGTGGTAATTTTAGAGCTTCGTGTGCTTTGTGAACTTTGTTCGGAGATGCCAACAGATCACAAAGGAACCAAATAAAATGACACAAAGGAAACAAATAAAAGGACAAAGTATATTTTTTTAAATATACAATAAAAGGTATTACAAGCCTTTATATTTGCCTAAAATTAATATGGTTTTGGTGGATTTATTATTTGATGTACTATAATTTCATAAGCTATAGCTAATCCAGATATTATTTAGTGTACGAATGATTTTTATTGAGGATTTAAACTCTTTTGGTAGATAGCATAATATATATAATATATTAATTTTGAATATATCTGCTCAGTTAAAAAAATGTAATTATATTTGCATCGAGCCTTCCGGGATATTCGCATTTAACCACAATAATATATAGGAAGGATTATTAAGGTGGAATTTAGACCAAAAAATACTCGCACTTGCGTTGGGGAGGGTGGGAAAATTTTTATTAAAAACTATTACATCTGTTTTAAATAAGAATATATTCTATATAATTGTAACATTTTATTTTAAAATTGGTTCAACTGCACTCCATTTTTGGTTAGAATAGTATAAAGATATTTTTTTCGTGATAAACTTCTTAATACCTTTCCAAGCTAGATGCATATTTTCACTTTTTCGTATTTCAAATACGATCAACGACTTTGGCTGGGCTTTAATATGTGATGCAGTAACAAAGTAATAATTTGTTATTGATAAATTAAGTTCTGAATTGGAGGATCCCTAAAACTGTTCACAGTCTAGCCTACATTCAACTTCCAAAGAACAAATTTTTGTTTTAATTTAAACAAAATGTATCAGTTGGTCTCTAGTAAATCAATTTTAATCTGATCTATTCTGAGAACTCGGCCTCTTAAATTCAACAGCGATTTAATTTATTTGTGGCTTTTATTTAATTAGAGCAAAATTAGTTTCTTAAAAAAATCGAATAAGGAAAATGAAACATATAAACTATGCTCTAAGAGAGTATTATATTTATTTATAATTTTGTTGACATATGATATAATCAGCAGAGTTCGAACTCCGACCCATTAAACAATGGCCTACCAAGATTTAAGATAATTGTAGATTGAAACTGATAATTTTGTTTTTATTTGTACTACTTTGACTAGAGTAAAACTATCAAACCATTGTCAAGTTCAAACATGAGGTAGCAAAAATAAACAAAGAAAATTATATTCGAATAAGAGGATTCCTTTAAAAATAACCGAACCATACAACACTTTTTTTTTTCAAAGCCTTCAATGGTTTTCATCTACTTTCGAAAGGAAGTTATTCAGTGAATACAAAAAGTTAGATCATTAACAAGTTCTAAAGAAAGTTTGAAGGATGAAAAAAAAAGAATCTCGTTTCCTTCCTACGTGAAAATAGATTTTCAATCTGAAGCTAAGGAAGAGATAAAAAAAACAGTTAAAGGACAAAGCACGCAAAATAAATTAGTAGGTAAGATCCTTCCTTTGGGCCAAACTTTGAGGCTACGTTTGTTATAAAGCTGCCTCGTATTATTTTACCAGATCAACTGTCTTGCTAATTAGAAATTTTGACGCTAATCACAATATATTATTTACTATCTCACAAAATATTGTATTTATTTATTAATAATCATAATCCCCATGACGTAAGACCTCAAGTGAGCTACACCAACCGAGCAGCCGCTGCCGCCATTAGCGACGATAGTGCCAACATTTGCGGATATAGGGTGTCATGTGGTGAGCACAGCTAACCCTCCAGCCGTTAATATCAGTTTTATAGACCGGAGCTGCCACCTATGTATTCAAATAGCTCCTAATTTGTCGTCTGGAAAGCTTAGTTTGACCCCGTTCCAGATCCAATGCTTTACAGAACAATTCTGGAGGAGCCGGGGATCGTACCCGGGACCTTTGGAATTGTGGCCAGGAGCTATGATATGACTTAGATGATGTCCAGGGATGTTGGGTAAGCCAAGCCTTTCAATGAAAATATTTCACAGTGAAGCTTTTATAAATAATTTCTTCAGTGTCATTTCAAGAAAAAAGAGAGGGCAAGACGTTGAGAGACAAGACACACAAAAAGAGAAATATAAAAAGAGATTGACACAAAATAGAAAGAGGAAAAGCGAGACAAAAAGATAGAGAGACATATATAAAGAGAAAGGGTCATAAAGGGACAGAAATAGAAATATACAGAATACTAAATAGAAATAAAATAGGACACCAAAAAGAGAGAGAGAAAAAAATGTAATATTGTAAAGTGAAAAAGTATTTTAAAAATTACACTTTGATGTGATTTTAGTTTTTAACGTGGCCATGTATCTAATATTCTGATAAAATGATCTTGAGATGGGATGGAAAGAAGGGTTAGTTAAGGTGGGTGTGTAGGAAAAGCTAAAAAAAGGTCAATGTTCTAGCAGTTTTTGTAGAAAAACTTTTTTTTTTGGCCAAAAATAAATAAAATATTTCTCCAGAAGAAACAGTACAGTTTAATTTTCTTCACATGGTTTTATCAACAGTTTTTGAATATCTGTCATCAGCAAAGAATAATTAGAAGACAAAACACTTTAGATGAAGAGAAAAAGTTTGTCATTAAATTCTAGGACATCCTTGTTTGTGTGTGTTATTTACCGAACAGATCCCCTTTAAAATACAGTAAATATTTTAACTTTGAATATTGCCATTAGCAAGTGAGATGAAATAAATCTATTGAAGGTGTTCGTAAAGAAATAAAAAAAAATCCAAACAATATTAATTATGTTTAAATGTACTTGTCCTTATAGTTAACAATAGCTTTGTCGAAGAGTAAAATATTTTCTTTTTGATCTCTTCTTAAAATCGGTGCACAAACTTTCCTTAAAGGTGCTAGAAGTCTTGTTAAGTCCCTTTATGTAAAATTTTGAGAGTACAAAGGGCAACTTGACTCGAAAATCTTCTTTGACGCAAATTCATTGCACGGGACAAAGGCGCGCGACTCAAGTACATGCGTGATCAAAAGTGTGCTACACCTTCGAGATAATGTCTCAAATTTCTGAACAGGATAAGGAGGTTTTTTTTTTAAACATCATTTAGTGGCAGCTTTTGGGTTGTTTCCGAGGCAAGCAAGGCTTTACGAGACTGTTTTGCTACATTTGTTCCCACACAGTGCTATAATTTTACCCTTTGATGCGAATTAAAATGCACTTGCTCGTTCCATTGCCGTGTGTGGTTTATTAAATGGAAAGTGTGGATAAGGGAAAAGTTTACTAGTTTGTGCATTCCTGTCAATCCTACAAGTCCTGGCAACAAGCCCTCTAGATATTGTGTAGTTGGTAAATTATACTACTTTCAGGGTCGCCATTGTTTTATTGCTACCAAATTCTATATATTTTCCAGGTTTTCCAGAAGAAATTCCTATTTTTCCAGGCAGCTCAGATTGACTAAAAGAAAAAGAGAATTTAATTTTTCGTCAAATTAAGTATCAAGTCATTCCACTTATGTTTGAAATAATATGAATTAAAATTGATAGGAAAATACAGCTTCTGTCACCTCACAACCCTTGTTTAAGGGGTAAGTTCACTTTTTCTTCCATCCAATGACCTACTACCTTAAGATTTCAGTTAAATGTCCCATGTTAATAAATATTCCAGTATTTTTAATAGATTTTCCAAAATTCCATGCGTTTTCCCGGGTTTTTTTGGACACAAAAAATTATCTATATTTTACCCGGTTTGTGGCAGCCCTGACTCTAAATGGTAGGGGGCCATCCTTAAACCAAATAACGCAGTTATCAAAGTGTTACGTAGCACAGATCTTATACTTGGATTATAATGTTGATAAATCAATATTATTGATCATAAATAGGAACAATAAGGTATTGTTATAAAATTCTTTGAAATAATTTTATTTCTATCCACGATTTAAAAAGGGATTTTTAGTTGTATTAAATCGATTTTAGTGTCACAAAAGCTTCTCAGTGAAACTAGTTACATTCAATTTATTGATGTAAAAAGTTACGTAACACAGATTAAAGAGGAGGGTAGGGTTCAGGCTAAATGTCTATTTTGTGTTACATGGGGGTGAAGGGATAGGTGAAAAAAAATATCGAAAAGGCGTTGCGTGGTTTCAAGGATGATCCCCCCCCCCCAAAAAAAAGTGGGTACACGCTAAAACTACGTTATCATTTCAGATATGGAGTTAGCATAATATATTTGTGTTAAAAACTAGGTTTACTAGTACTCTCCGTTGCTAATTGGTTAGAGTGGTCGGGCACTAGTCTAGAAGACTCTTGATCTATGCTGGGTGTTTCAGACGAATATCGTGGCTAACTTATTTATAAATGGGTACGAACCACCCCTATTACAAATATAATTATATATGGGATGCTGAGTGGGTAGTGTTAAAATTTTTATTGTAGTAGGCTAAACTAATTTGTAACTATCTATCAACTAGATTGCAGCAACTATATTCCTACCGAGCCATATATATTAGCACCGCGTCTTAATATTCTTTTGGGTTATACACTTAGACACACATTTACGAATTACGCTAATGTGTTGGGGATTAGGAAGCTTGCATTTAGAGGAAGTGTACCCGCATTTGCGTGGAGGTAGTGTGGACAACAATTCAGGTAAAACCACCGTCAGTACATTCAACCGGGATGCGAACCTCGGTCTCCCCGTCATCGGCAGTCTAGTCTATTGCGAGAGTGACTCCTTAGACCAGGTGTATCCTAAACGTTTTAGATAGAAAGAGGCCTTGAACCAAAACCACCTAACAACCATGCTGAATCCCCTCATAAAAATGTTTAAACTAATATTATGAATATTCAATACCAATACTTAAATGTTACAAGTATAAAATAAACGGAAAAACATGAGATGTTCTGGTGAAAAATCCTTTAATCAGATTTGAAAATTTTGGCAATCCTAATTATTACTGATGCTACTTTATATTGCGAAACACAAATTAATAATATTTTATGCTTGCTTCACTGAACCGTAGGTAGCATTGACGAATCCTAAGGGTTCCGTGGAGAACCATTTGGAAATCGCTGCCTTAAGACCATTCTTCCACAGCCTTAGAGCATTTGACCACCCAAGCGGGCCTTTAGAAAATTACTTTTCTTTTAAATTGCACGGGCTAAAGTATTTTCTGGGTTATAATAAGGCTGGCTAGCTAAGTTTTAACAGCACCGATATTTATTATTATTATTATTATTAAGACTCGCGGCTGGTTTTTCTCGAATGGGTTTCCCCTCTACTTACACACAAATTCGGGTACATTTCCTTTTAAATCTAAGCTCCTCATTTTTTATAACACTATTATAAGTTGGTTCCCTCAATGAAAGCAAATAATTTGTTGTGGCCCTATCAAAACGATACAGATGAAACTTTTTTTTATGGGACAATTTGGTCCAAACGAAGAACAACCTATCTAAATCCTAATAATAGATTGCATTTTTAAAAGTGGGGGGGGGGGAAGAAATTT
>CABFWB010000240.1:73320-105030 GCA_902151455.1 Timema bartmani
TTCCGGGCCAGCAGTAGCGTCGTAGCGTCCTGATTGGTTGTAAATATTACCCTTTGATTGGTTGTAAATATCAAGAGTGTTTCCAGGCGAGTGGAGCTCAATGACCAATGACCGAATTGGGCCAGCGACGAGAAACTAATAAAAACTAACTGGGAGAAGAAAAAAAAAAAAAAGCTACGAGATGTTAGAGGCTAGAAAAAAACCAGGAGAAAGAATAAAAGAGTTCCGTGATAAATAAAACGGGAATATTTCTAAGTTGACACTTTCCTTATAGATGTAATTTTGCATTCCATTGAAAAAGGGGGGGGGAAAAAATGTTTATTTTACACTTAATAAGTGTCTTGTTATTGACAATTTTATGATTTTTGGTGACAAGCTAATTAAATTTAAATTAAGTTGTATATGGAATATAATTTAGCTGTACTGTGCAATATGATTCAATCTTTTATACTCTAAAACTATTTAAATTTTTTTTATAACTTACATTTTTTTTATTATTTAATTTAAAAACAATTTTTCACTATCTCTGGTTTAATAAACATAGATAGTAGAATTATTTGTAAATTTAATGTATCTAGGCTAACACATAAATTATAGTCATTAGTTTGAGGAATCTGTTTTAACAATAACAATATTAATGCAAAATGTGTTTTAAATAAAGTACAGTGACGCAATAGATGTTTGGTGGGTCAAGTGGCCTAAGCGCAAAATTAGCAAAAGAAATAGTTTTATTTTTATTTAAATCAAAGAGTTTTTTTAAAATCAGTTTTACAGCGAGTAACCAGTTTGAGTACCAATATATAAGAATGCAGCCACATTTCTAAGAACAGTTTTTAAGGGACACTATTTTATTACTTTCCCATCAAACCTAGCGACACATCTACTGGATATTTAGATAAAGTTACATGATTTATGAACGCAGAGGTTATTTAAAATCAACACATAATATAAATACATTAACTATAATATAATTATAAAGTGTTGAATGCAAGTGAATGCAATTTAATATTATGTGAAAGATAGTAAGGCAGAACGTACAGATTGACCATAAAGTCAAATTCCATAGGACTCTAACACTATAGTGGCTTTTTGAGTGGGTGTAGAGTAAAAATAAATTTAGTTAAAAACACCCTTGGCACTCCCAACCAGGATTTGACTCCCGATCTCTCCGCCACCGGTAGTCCAGTCTATTTCGGGAGTGACGCCTTAAGGTGTGTATTCAATTGAGTATTTTACTCCGAACGAAGAGAACAAGCCGAACAAATGATACGTCAGACAGTTTGCCGGTGCTCGCCTTGTTCCCCGTCAATTTTACCGAGAACAAGACAAGTTGTGGAGCTCAAGTCTCAAAATGGATTTGATGGTGGCAGCTGGTTCTTTCTTTGTGCTGTGTGCATTAACAAAAAAAAACAGAGGAACAGGAGAATGTGGGTGGCAAAATACAGCTGTTAAGGTGATTGAACAAAGGACATTTCCTAAACTGGAAAATATGATTACCCTATTGAATGGACTTTAATGGTCACCCTGTATAAGCCTTAAAAACAAATTTATTTGTTAGTTTTTTTAAATTGTCCTTGTGAGTTTTACTTTTACATTAGAATATCAAAATGAAAAGTTGGAAAAATTAAAATCCCCAAATGGAGCTGTAATTTATTGAGACGTGTAAATTATTTTATAAGATTACAGACTCACATATTTTCTTTCTAACCTTTCTAAAAATGTAAATATAAAATTAAAATAATAATTAATAGTTCTAGAAATGTTTAGAAACCTGTTTTATCACTGTACATTAAAATTGATTATTTTTCCAACAAAATTAATTTTTTATTTTACATTTCAAAACACATTAGTTTTGCCAATAATTTGCATCCTCCTCTGAAACATGCATGAAATTTTTTACGTAATCATGTCATCAATTATAGCGGTTTTGATTAACGACCTAACACCAACTCATTAATTATGTCTACCATGTTAATGAGCAGAGTTTTCTGTCGGATGTTGGTTTACGTGCATCTCGTATAACCTCGTGGGAATATTCCTGATTCATTAGTTGGTACCACGGTTACACAGGTAGACATAACTTATTCTCTAGTTGCTTTAAATTAACAAACACCTTATTCGAGAGAAACGTTGGAAATTCCCAAAACCTGAGTTATTAATGGAGTGATCTTGTTTTAGTTCAATACATTATGCTTGCATGAATGTACGCGAAAGTCTCCTCTCAATTAACATGCACACTCAAAATTCATGAATTAGTATGTATATACCAACTTTAATCCAATCTTACATTTACTACAAATTTATTAACATTACACGATCACGCAAAGTTATGTTTGCAAAAAATATATATATATATATATATTCATTTAAATACGTTAATTGTTTAAGTTTTGATGGGAAAATAACTTAATTAGAGCTAAACATATAAAATCGTTTGAGGAATTTAATTCAAGAAAGTCAACTGTAATATATTTAATAATATTGTTTTGTAGCTAGAAATAAAATTAGAACACCAATTATTCTAGTGTGTACAGAGGAATAAGATATATTATATAATCCTCTTTCAACATTAAGGTACCTGCTTCGGTGAATGCATGGTCTAAGGCGTCATTCTCATGCTAGACTAGACTGCCAATGACGGGGAGTTCGTGGTTCTAATCCTGGTCAGGTGTAAAAAGGTACATTCCTCTATATTAAACCTTCCTCATCCCTAACTCTTTAGCATAATTAGTAGATATGTGTACAACCTGAATAAATAGTAAGACGCAGTGTTAAAAAAGAAAAATATAAATTATAATAAATAACAAGGATTTTCCATTAGTGTGAGATTGTAAGTACTTATCTAAAATTTAATTTTGCACTAATGTGGTCAGCTATATTTATACTTTTAAATGAGGTAATGATTTTTATTTATACACTAAAGTTTAAGGTGGAATTGAAGAAAAAGTGAGATAAGTATTTTTTGTAACTCTTATAACTTTATTTTGTGCTCAAAAATATTACTTCGGCAGATAAGTTTGGTTTAATTTTCTACACATATTATACATCTCAACAGTTGTTGAGTATCATATATTTTGTCCAAAACAGATTCTACCTATAAAAAAAACTGCAGAATTATTGGCCTTAACTGATAAGGAACCTGAATTTATACTTATTAATAATAATTTTCAAAATTTTAACATTGTCGTGTAAAACTTTACTCTCATAGTTTTACTGATTTTTGCTCTGGAAAGAACTGTTTTGACAAATTTACTTTGTATCTTAAAAACCGTTTCGCTCAGACCAATGCAGTTGCTCTCCCACGTCATGTCAGGCACTATTCATACACTAACTGCTGTAATATTTTATTTCGGTAACCTTTTGGCCTCGCAGCTTTCCACATTGTCAAAGAAAATAATTGAGGTAATTTTTCTGTTTCTCGACTGTTACATAGCAAGCAAGAATATATATATTTTTTTTTTTCACTCCCTTACTCAAAGTGATCGCGTGCAGGCATTAGCTGTGCCTGATAGCATGCAATGAACACTGGCAGATACAAGTAAGCGACTATAGATTAGGAAGGTCATTTTAAAGCCCTAATCAGTTCACCCAACCATGAAGCGATTGCTTGGAATGTTTTATAATTTCATTAGATCAGTAATTTTGTATGGGTATATGTGAATATACCTACATATAATAGTGAATAATCTATATATTTTTATACAATAGAAAAATAGATATGAAACTAAATATTTTAGATTTTGCAGTAAAGGTAGTAATAAATATAACTAACAAAGCAATGCTGGTTTGCGTAACATATACATAAGAATAAAATTGAATCAATATATAATATAAGGGAAGGAGGAAATACTCGAGTTATTCTAAACATTTTAAAGTATAGTGGCAATGAAATCATTTCTTGCTTGCTTCAGAGGGACACTGAAAATGAATCTCCAAAAGGGTTAAAGCAAAAATATTTCTTCATATACTTTTTCCTTTACTTGACTACCTAGTAATACTTTATCGTTTTGTCAATGTAATGTGTTAAATATACTCTTTGCATTCTTTTTAAATAGTGGCAGTAAATGTTGGTACACCGAGCAACCTTACAGTGGAATTTTGTTTTATCTAAGAGTTTCCAAATATACTTAAATTAATGTATCTCAATTCTTTGCAAAATAAAATATCACCTTCATTTGACCAAAATATATAGTATAAAGAATTAAGACTCGGACATAAAATGGATATGGAATAATTTTTAAATAAATTTAACGGCCAGATCGCACAAACTTGTATCACATCGTGAATCATAGCTTAATTTATTTTATCTTTTTTCAAAAATACACTCAAGTAAGTTATCCTCATAGGAAGAAAACACATAATCTCGTTAGTCACAAACACTCTTTATATACATAAATCTTTTTGTTCAAATAAGACAGTTTTTCAGAAATGAATGATTTGTAGACTACCCAAAAAATTAATTTGAAATTTGTCAGATGTATGTACCATTTGGTTACTTCATAATTTTTACAGCCTTAAGATAAAAATATAGCTTTATTGTCCAACGTTTTGTTCAACCATTCACGTTCCAGACACTGTAAAATAAATGTAATTTTAATAAACTCTATTTTGAATTCAACTGACCATTTACCTTATTTTCATTCGCAAGGTATCAGATAAGATATACGAGAGATACTTTACTTCTTAGAATATATAAAGTTTCTACATAGTCTAAATAGAGATTTTAAGCTGAGGTGGAAAGGATTTTTTTTTTTTTTTTGCTGAAATGAATGTAAAAAAATTGTTTCCGTATATACATTTAGTTTAATTTTCTATACATATTATCTCAACAGCTCTGGAAATTCTGTCATGGGCATTGTAGTAGCTGATCGGGACTTTAAAGATAAAGAGTTAAGTTCATACCCCGCAATTTCCAAGGCAAATATTCAACAACTGCTGCGATTACAATGTGTAGAAAATTAAACTAAACTTACCTAACGAAGCAATATTCGATTCATTTTGACCAATAAAGTATTTTGCTATATTGTATCATCTTATTATTTTCCTAGATATTATCCCTATCATGCGGGGTTGACGTTTTTAATATATGTCAAGTCACAAGATCTCGCCATATTTGTTTCCGTGGACCTGTTTTACAGCCGTATTCCCTTCCTGACGCTAACTCCCGACATATGCCCGCGGAAACATCGTTTTCTATGAGCTAGCGTGAAACAACCTACAATTTTTTTCCGGAAAATTACTTCCAAGGATCTTTTACGCGTCATAATCAAAATGGGACCTTCGCGACGGCTTTATTTCACCTACGAAGAAAGTTGTGCTACGTATTTTGGCTGCTCAAGAAAAATCCGCCGAGCTCGGCTGGGTTTGAACCCATGAACATCGGGTCCTGAGGAGAACACTTTACCCTAAGACCACTGAGGTACAATGTTATGTTGTACTGTACCTACTTCAAAAATACTAGATTATTCAAAGAGAACAGTTTCCTTGGTAGGCAAAGACTTCGATGGGATGATACTGTAAAATTGTAACCAAAGAATGTTAGGGTTCGGCCAGACTGACAAGCGTGCGAGCGAGCGCGCAAGCGACTGAGTGACCATACTGGTGAGCGTGCGAGTGAGCGAGCGCGTAATTAGCAGATAGCTCTCGATATTTGTTGACGAGGAGGCTACGAATCTTGGCTCAGTGAAATTAGGCTGGTTTTTGACAAGTGATTTATTGTTGTGGTTTTTCATCCTCTCTCCACGCTAATGGTGATTATTATTTGTAAAGACCTACTTTGATTATATTAAAGTATTTTAACATATCAGTTTTACATATAGGTATGGTTTATGATCTTACCAATTAAATTAGGCCGTTAGTAGCAAGTGTGCTAAACCTATCGAATATTAATAAAAATGTAAAAATGAGAAGTGCTCCTAGCACTCAATGAACCAACATACAATAATATTGGCTAGCGCCTGTAAACTATACTGTACCGGGTCAAGCGCGCGCGCTTGAAAAATAGAACCAGTTCTATCTTTCAAGCGTACGCGCTCAGTCGCTCGCTCCAGTCTGGCCACCTCTCATTACAACCCATGTGTTCTATTTTATCTTTTAGTCGCTCGCTCGCCCAGTCTGGCCGCCCCCTTAGGGTTGAATGGCGAGCTTGAGTTATGGCAGCCATGAAACTTCAAAATAAAGAGCTAAAATAGAATACAACAGTAAGAGTGTGTAACTTTGTAGTGTTTATGCCTTGTACTAAACATCAATGCTCGATTTCCAAGATCCTCTTACTTTTTCTCGCTCTTTTCTTTAACGCCTTAGCATAGAATTTCTCCCCTTACCGTTTTTCTCAATACATCTTCTCTATTCCTTTATGGACCTATTCCCTTTTCATTTTACAGGTTAAAGAAAAATCTATATTTGTACCAAGCTTGGATTAGGTCCCTTTAAGTATATAAACGATGCTTATGTCACTTATTTTCCACGACTATATGTTGGAATTAACCATTATGTTTAAGGTGGTATTAGATTTTCAACATTTTAAAGAAATGATTGTTAATAACTTAATTACTTGATGGGATGCATTTGTCTAGTCCTTAAGATCAATCCACCGACACAAGCTAATACGCACTGCGGTCATTTCACTATTTTAGTTACAATCTCTAGTTTGGCATCCTCTTATGATCCAAGACTTGCTTTTAGAGGTCCATCGGTAAGGGTAACGACCATTCAATGTAAGAGAAGATTGATATACAGTACCTTGATTTTCTTATGAATCGACATTTGGAGAACCTTTTAAAATAAACAAACATGTGTTTTCCAATCAAAATTTATACCATTTTACTATATCATTGGTATTATTTTATCAGTATTGATATCTGGCCTTGGTGGTATAGTGCTGACCTAGAGATCCTGAGTTAGATTCCCGCTGGTACTCGAAGATTTATCTCGACGGGGGAATGATTCCCACGGTCACCAGGGTTTTATTAATTATGCTTAAGTTAGATTAAGATCTTCATTGGCTCCACACCATCATTTCACTATCTACATACCCTCAACTCATCGGGACATGGAAAGAGTCTTCACAGAAAGTATGTACGATTAGTACATTTGGGCGTCCCCTGGCCAACGGTACACTAGTACCGGCTAATATTTCCACAAACTGAGCTACAGATTGATTTAACCCAAACATGCCATTATTATTATCAATCTATACTAACTATCTACAGTGACAGTTTCAAGATAAAGTAGGCCCTACGCTAATACCCGCCTCGGTGGCGTAGTTAACTAACGCACTAGTTTCGTGTTGATCTAGACTGCCAATGACGGGGAGATCGAGGTTCGAATCTCACTCAGGTGAACTGGGGGGCGATTTTACTAAATGGTTTTCCACTCTCCCTTCACGAAAATGTGGGTTCACTTCTTCTATATTCAACCTTCCCAACTCCTAGCCCATTAGTGTAATTAGTAATTAAGCGAATGACCCGAACGGCTAGTAAGACGCGGTGCTAAGAATTATCATTAAGTACGTTAAAGTAGACCTAGTAACTTTTTCTAGATGTCATAATAAATTTAAGTTATATAAAATAAATGCCTCAGCACTAATTTTTATCTGGAATTTAACTATGACTTGGACAAACACACAGCAAGACGGCCGTTAAAAAACCCATATAAGCTTTTTTATTGATTATACTATGATTCTTAAAGAAATCAAAAGGGTTTTAAGTATCAAATTTAGTCGCATAAATTTCTGATTTTGAGCCTTCTCCAATACGAGTCAGGATATTGCAGAGCCGTGGGTAAGTAGGATTGAAATGACTGCGAGTTTTTGGTCCCTACTTTTGCAGTTTTTATTTATTACCAACAGTTCTTGAATATCTGCCATGGGAATTGCGACATTTGACAACGAACTTTTTAAATTAGGCCTGCGCAGGGACAAATACAGATATTCAATAAGTTTAATTCAATTCAATTTAATTAAATGAGTTTATCACTCGTATAAAATTAAACTCTATCTACTTATTAAACATAAAATGTTTTTATCATAAGAACGGAAAAAATACGGACACTAAATTTCGTTCCCTTCCAGCCCAGTATAAACGCCTCTCAAGCCCCAACAAAACGAAGCATCGCGCAAATTCATCCATTCCTCCATCTTAGGTCACCGCAAAGAAGGAAATAAGGAGGCCGTCCTCTATGTATTCCATCATGTGCAAGACACCCTCGTTTTAATCAGCAGGCAACAGGTAGACCTAATGAATCAAAGCGACGTCTAACCGACGCTTCAAACCCATTCATCATCGCCGAGAAGAAGGGATATCTCAGCTAGATCGAGATTAAAGGAGGGATCGATCGGACGTTGCGGACGTCTAGGCCACCGGCAACAGGAGTCTCATTACCGGGAGGAGGAGGAGGAGGAAGAGGAGGCAGCCCAGGAGGGCGTCGTCGACCGAGGAGTTGGGATTTCTCATCAAAATCATCTGGATCCCATCGCATGACTCGTCACGAAAGCTCAGGAAAGCTTGTGTTAAGCGTTTTTCAATTATTTTTCTGGATTTTGTGTATTTCGTTAACACAAAAAAATTATAATTGAAAGGGGCCTTTTGGAAAATATGAACGTATATTTTTGTGGTAAGAGCTCATTATATTAGAATTATTTGAGGTATTGTATGCACACTTTCTGGACTGAAGGATTGAATGAGGGCACATGGCTTATAAACACCATTACATTTAGAACTGACACAACACCCAATCCCTGTTCGTTAAGTCTCACTGTGAAAGAGGTAACCCACATTTCACCTGTTGTGTAATTTTCAGCTATGCCAAGAATCAAATACGGGACGCATAGCTCAGTAGACAGACACGCTACCCACTATTCTAAAGTGTCGGATGTAAGCATTAATAACATTTCACTAAATTATTACTAGGGTATTGAGATAATATTGTGATGCGGGCCCACGACCTAGGAGGGTTGCGGGTCATCCATACGTCGCCGTGCGAACCTCTTTCTTTTCAAGATATTGGGGTACACTGCTGATTGAACAAGATAAAAAGAAGCACACGGAATATCCAATAGGTTTCGATTATTAAAATTAAAACAGCACACACAATGATTAAGCTACAATTAAACATGTCACTAAATTAAATAAGTCATAATTTAGTCTGTAATAAATAAATGAATACATGAAAAAACATAAAGAAGAATTAAATTAAATAAACATCTAATTTATAGGCATACAAAATTACTAATTAAAAATTAAAACATAAGTATCTAATAATGTTCAGTCACTATACAATTCACAGTATAGGTCTAATTCAATCACGTCACATCGCCACTAGTCCCCGCGCACGATACAATGCGCTGACCCACGTTTCACAAGGCCTGGGCTAGCCCACTCGCCTGACACGCAAGCCCACTCGCCTGACACGCTAGCCCACTCGCCTGACACGCTAGCCCACTCGCCTGACACGCTAGCCCACTCGCCTGACACGCTAGCCCACTCGCCTGACACGCTAGCCCACTCGCCTGACACGCTAGCCCACTCGCCTGACACGCTAGCCCACTCGCCTGACACGCTAGCCCACTCGCCTGACACGCTAGCCCACTCGCCTGACACGCTAGCCCACTCGCCTGACACGCTAGCCCACTCGCCTGACACGCTAGCCCACTCGCCTGACACGCTAGCCCACTCGCCTGACACGCTAGCCCACTCGCCTGACACGCTAGCCCACTCGCCTGACACGCTAGCCCACTCGCCTGACACGCTAGCCCACTCGCCTGACACGCTAGCCCACTCGCCTGACACGCTAGCCCACTCGCCTGACACGCTAGCCCACTCGCCTGACACGCTAGCCCACTCGCCTGACACGCTAGCCCACTCGCCTGACACGCTAGCCCACTCGCCTGACACGCTAGCCCACTCGCCTGACACGCTAGCCCACTCGCCTGACACGCTAGCCCACTCGCCTGACACGCTAGCCCACTCGCCTGACACGCTAGCCCACTCGCCTGACACGCTAGCCCACTCGCCTGACACGCTAGCCCACTCGCCTGACACGCTAGCCCACTCGCCTGACACGCTAGCCCACTCGCCTGACACGCTAGCCCACTCGCCTGACACGCTAGCCCACTCGCCTGACACGCTATCCGACTCGCCTGACACGCAACCCCACTCGCCTGACACGCTACCCCACTCGCCTGACACGCAAGCCCACTCGCCTGACACGCTATCCCACTCGCCTGACACGCTATCCCACTCGCCTGACACGCTATCCCACTCGCCTGACACGCTATCCCACTCGCCTGACACGCTAGCCCACTCGCTTGACACGCTAGCCCACTCGCTTGACACGCTATCCGACTCGCTTGACATGCTATCCCACTCGCCTGACACGCTCGCCCACTCGCCTGACACGCTATCCCACTCGCCTGACACGCTAGTCCACTCGCTTGACACGCAAGCCCACTCCAATCAATTTACTAGCTTCAACTCTGACTGGGGTGCCTCGCTGACCGTGTATACATTGGGGTCACCGTCCAAGTTTGGAATCCTCAATTTATAGAATACTGTCCTAGAGTAAAATGAACCCAGATTCTTATAAACGTGTCTCTTTCCTTTAAATTGTGTCCCCCCTCTGTCCCCTTTAAATGCCATTATCTGTGAGGCTGGCTGGATACCTGCTAAACAAGGAAGGAGAGAGAAAACAAAGAAGGCAAAAATTACAAGCGCGCTTGTCCCGCAGTCTGACAATCTCGTTAAATATCTATGAAAAGCAACAGCTGCTGATTACATATTTGACGTATGCCTGCGTCAAAATACATTTTGTAGCTTTTTTAACTGCTAGATAAGACTTTCTATTAAAATTGGATTGTATATATACTGCCTACTTTCCTTCTTACCTATTTTCACCGTGTCTCATAACACTTTCTAAATATACCCATGTATAATTATTATTATAATGTATTAAGGATGAGAAAAGTGAATTTTATAATAAATATACCCTCATCTGCATAAAGGCAGAGTGTGAAACTATTTGGTTAAAACCACGTCCAGTAGGCCTACACATGGCTAGAATTCAAACCCTGACCTACCTATGTGTGGCAATTCAGACTAAATTAGCCCGACATTAAGACCACGTGACCATTATTGCGAATATCCAAACATTTACTTTAAGCGATATCTTTAACTCTTATCGGTTAGAGACTAATCAATATTATTACCATAACAGTTTAATCTTAATACTATAATGCCAGCCAATATTTTATATATTATTATTATTATTATTATTATTATTATTCTAGGTTATTCACAACAATCAATAAAGTTTAAACCCACTTTGGTGGCCGTGTTGGACTAGACTGCCGATGACAGGAAGATATAGGTTCGAAACCCGGGCGTGTGTACTTAGGTGGTTTTTACTAAATAGTTTTCCACTTTCCCTTCACGCAAATTCGAGTACACTTCTTCTAAATATAACCTTCCTAGTCTCTAAAACCGTTAGCGTTTTAATGCATAAGGTATAACCCGAACGAATAGTAAGAAGCGATGTTAAAAATGTTTAAATTAAATAGTTATTCCAGTGTACAAACTTATACATTATTCAAATCGGTAAAGAGGTTATCGCACAACTTCACTGATGTTGATATGTATCTTGAAGTAATTTTTTTATCTTATGTTTGTTTGGAATCTGTTCGCAGGCCAGGATTTTAGGTATTCATGTTATTGAGCTTTGAAGGCACAGGGATGAAAGAAAAAACAACTTTATTTATTCATATATATTTTAGAAAACACTATTGATTTAAATCACTTTTGTGCATAGGTAGATAAAGGAATATTTTATGTATGTTGATGCTGAAAATTAGACAATCGGCTAAACTGGGCAAATTACCCAATTATATTTCATTTATATCAACAATTAGAATTAATTAAGACTACACTTATATTTTGTAAATAATAAATCAATAATGATGAGATTTTATTTTATGTTCTTTAATTATTATTTATAAAATGAACAAATACTTTACTTTTTTTTTAAATTGCTATACTATATATTTGTTTATTTTATTAATATCCTCTGTTTCAGGTTAACAAGATTTATTAGAAATTACACTTAATTTTCAATACTAAGAAAAACAATTCCATTAAAAAGATCAAACTAAACGAAATAAAAATATAGCCAAAATTGTCCACTCTCCCATGTTATGTATATAAAAAAAGAATATCCATGAGATAAAATAAACCCAATTTTTTTTTTTTGCAATTACTTTAGGATTGATGAAATCAATTTTTTTTTTTTTTAATCTTTTACGCTTTTGTCTGAGGCATATAAAAGCGCTCGATATTACAATAGGACCAGAGGGGGTGTGCACATATATATGCCTTTTCTATCTGATGCACCTCAGGGGCTATGGCCAAAACGCAGAGCGCACGTCCACCCTTACGTTAGTGTTTTCAATATCTGGCTAACATCCATCAACATGCGTGCTAAAACGGGCTAAATAATAGGAAACAAATCCAGAAGGGGAAAAAAAATATGCAGGACAAAAGAAGGAAACGACTGTTATTATATCACCAAAGGGTGAAAGTGTCGTTACATCAACATTTGTAGCTATAATGGTTTGTTTTCACACCACTTTAGATAAATTAAGAGAAATGTGCTGCATCAAATTTATGACGCTATGCACTCAATTGTTTTGGTATGAACAGAGGGCGATAGTTGATTACGATATTAACGTTTGTAATTCTATAGCGGTAGACCTGATTTAGTTGAAATATAGTTTTTTTTTAAATAGTTTGACTCACTAATTAACAGTTCTTTATAATGCAATGCAGCGGTTAGTGCACCAACTAAAATTTCATGTCGTCTGCCCTCAATCGAGCCATATTGACCTGGCGACCACAGTCTGTTCTGCCAAAAGAGTGCCAACATCTGTGTATAGAGGGAGTCATGTGGTCAGCATAGTGAACCTTCCAGTCATTAATCTAAGTTTTCTAAAATTCAATTAGCCACATATATGTCCTCATGAGGCTGAGTTGACCCCATTCCAGACTCAATGCTTCACAAAAAAAAAACAACTGAAAGTAGCGGGGATAAAACTCGGGACCTTTGGATCTGTAGCCAGTATCAACAGAGGTGGCCTGCACCAACAAGACTTGATTTAATTTAATTGGAACTAGGTTGCTCGTAACCCCAACGGTTAAACTGTAAGGTGTATTCAAACTAAAGGTGCGAGAATAGCCATTTTTTTATTGTCAGTTTAGTGCAAATCGAGTTTGAATGAAAACGTTTGAGTTTTATCAGAGTTAGAATAATATGGTGCAATAAGTGTGTTAGAAATATATCAAGCTGAATTTATGAAATAGATCCGTGCGTATACAATAAACACATTTTTAAGAATTATACTTATTTTTTTGTGAAAAAAGTTATATGAGCTCACATATTCAGATTTTTAATTAAATATATTGTAGTTTTATACGTAATATTTTTGTAATAAAAAGGATATTATATTATTATTATTATTATTATTATTACCGCGTCTTACTACCCGTTCGGGTTATACGCACTTACGCTAATGTGCAATGGTAGGGTGATTGTGAGATGAAATGGAGGACCTACAGTTTAACGTGGAATCCGAACCATGGTGGAGGCCTGGCATTCCACACATTCACAAGTTGTGATTAATACACGTTTTGTCAGAGGTGAAGGAAGGGTTTGGCATTCAGATAAATCTGTGCCGGGACTGAGGATAGAGCCCCGGACCCCGAGCACAGAAGTCCGACACCTTACCCCTAGACCACCAAGCCACCCAAAAAAGGATATCTTAAAATTATATCTAACTAATTAAACTCTAAATTTTCAAGATAAAATAGAAAATAACAAGAATTCGAAATTTCAGAGTGTTAGGAAAAAATTTCGAGTCTAGTTCGAAAAAAACCACCTAAAACTTAACTCTTACTCGGAAATTTCGACTGCCCGCACACACAGAATCAAAACCTAAGTTAAGAAGTATATTATCTTTTTGTTTTCCTAGGCCTACAAATATTACTGTCTATTATACTGTTGTTGTCCCAAGGTAAAAACTCTTTTGTTTAGTTGCGCCTAACCAACTCCCTCGGGGTTCATTTCTCTTGTCGAGAACAATCGTTCCTCCCTGCATTGTCTTCACCTTTCACACCCACACATGTGGATGTGCATTCCGTCCTCTCTTATTCCTCTTGTCTTCTCTCTCATATTACATGTATAACGGCTATTTTTCACCGAGTCTCTGTTTATCTACAACTTTTTTTTATTATATCTTCAACCCCCAATGACCATATTTTCATCCGAACCCCCCTCCCTCTTTATTTTTCATTACTAATACACATTCCACCACTCCGCCTCCATGGATGGCCACATAACATGATTCTACGTTTGATCCTGAAACCTTCAAATCTAATAAAATTATTTTTATTGAATTTGTTTGTTTGTTTGTTTGTTTGTTACGTGAGGAAATGACATAACATTTTTATGGTTTGTTTTTCAGAGAAAGTTTTGTTCATCTCATTGCATGAGAAATTTCGCTTATAAAAAAAACTTACTGTCGTTTAATTTATTACTTAGATTATATGGATTATTCCGGTCCAATCAATATACAACAATAGCAAGCGACTAGAAGCATGAAGTCCACATTGACCCTTTCAAAGAATTGTTTTGATTTATAAAGAGGGAAATAAATCTCAGGATTTAAATGGAAACAAAATATCATCATTGCCTTGAAAACTAATTCATTTGATATTTAAATAAATTTTACAGGCTCTACGAGTAAAATGCTAATAATGTAGCTATACTTTATTTATTTATTTTGCACCGCATCTTACTACCCGTTCGGCTTATTTGCTTGTAGCTATAATAAAACAACTAAGGAATATTATGAAAAGGTAAGGAAATCTGAAAAAAAAATATTAGCGCTGCCTCTTGCTATCCGTTTGGGTTATACGCCTATGTATTAATCACATAAATGTGTTGAGGGATTAGGAATGTTAAATTTAAAGGAAATGTAACCGCATTTGTGTGGATGGAAAGTGGAAAACATAAAGATATAGAATATATATATATTTCACCGCAAAATATTACCCGTCCGGAATGTATTCAACTTAATTACGCTAATAGGACTCCTAGTGTCATAGAGTAAGTAATCGTCTCATGTCAACATCCCTCGTAATATCCAAACTTCCTCTGTTCTTTTCGTTAATTGGCAAAAACATGAAGCTCAATTTTTTCACGAACTCACACCACTATATTTCTTTTAAGTAAATAGGGTAGGGATATGTAAGGTAAAATGTATAGGAAATAAAACTGAATTTTTGTGGATAGAGTGAAAACACTCAGTATAGCTGACCGGGATTAGATTTACTATCTTCCCGTCACCGGAAAATTAGGCTAGATGAGTCTTACAATTAACCAGCTTACGCAGTGATTTGACCTATAAAATAAATATTCATAATATACATATATTAATATATTGCCTCATATTTAAGTCACATTTATAAACAATATTCAAGGGTTAGATGGAAGGAAACGTGAGTAAAAGTTGGTAGTTTTTTTTAATGACAATCATTTTTGTCCAAAATAAATAAAAATTTTATTTAGTAGATACTTATAGTTCAACTGTCTACACTTGGTTGTTTTATCAGGTTTTGAATAACTATAGATGATGAATTAAATAGCCAAACGCATTACAAAAGTTTTTGTTTTTTTAAGCGTATGTATATAGATGCAGTCTCTTGTTCGGTCGCCGTGTATGTAGAGTTTAAGGGAACATAACTTTACCCAGGGTCACAGACAAATAATATACCCAGACACTCAACCTCCAGGCTAAAATGGTTGCGCTCCTTTTGGTAGCTTGAGTCCTTCACCACTAGGATCGCTATAGTTAATCCTATCATCACCCAGCAGTGACACTAGCGAGGTCCAGTGTTGAAGGACTCAAGCTGGTAAAAGGAGCGCAGCGAAACCCCCGTAAGGTTGAGCGTCTGTTTCTTACTTGTCTGTGCCCAGGGTACATAATTATATACCTTGGAAGTTGTTTACACGTAAAACCCGCAATGAGATGATGTGATGATTGTGACTATGAAGGTGTGAAGGTGGTGGAAATCTTAAAAACCTAGCTTTAGCCTAATTAACCAGACCATTATGGCTATGTGAACAGTTCCCTCGCTGAGAAAACTACCCATGGTACCACCGCTAATTGAACTTGAGACCTCTAAATCGGTAGCAAAGGATGCTGACCACTAGACCAAAAGACCAGTCTTTGAAGAACTGTTTAGAGATATATTTGTAGTGCAGAAAATAAAAATTGATAATTATAATGAAACTATATTAAATATGTTTTGTTATAAATACTGAATAATTATAATTATATATATATATTTATTATAATAATTAAAAGTAAAAAAAAAAGAGTAGAGCTTAATTTAAAGCGAACGCAAGGTTGCACCTCAAAACACCAAAACATTTCGCGTATGAGCAAAAAGCTTAAAAAGGTAAGGGCGCAAGATATTCCGTCAGGAGTAAAGATATTACTTAAAGCCTGCTCCTTTCTCACACTCTAAAGGAACCAGCGATGAAATAAACCTACTTTTTACTTTCCGATACAATCAGGCGCACGTCCTACTTGACGATGAAGAACTGGTGATTCTCGTGCAATTCGTGCTTGAGGAAGCGCAAGGGAACTAAAGGGAGGTAGTTGAGACAACCTTAAATAATATCGAGGTTTGGTGAAATACTGCACTTACTGCACGCTAGTCTTGAAACGTAGGTCAAGGCCTAACAGTAATTCAAAAAATATATTCTCGGATTCTAAAAAAAGTTTTAGACATTTAGTATCGTTTAATTTTATAGTCCTTTCCAGGAAAAGGTTTTAACGTATTGGAACAAATATATATATATATATATATATATATATGTGTGTGTGTGTTTAAATAATACAGCGCGTCTAATTAATACCTGGAAACATTCCTACATAATCATAATAATAATAATAATAATATTAATAGTCATGCGTTTAAAGCTGTCCTAAAAATATAATTTTGAATAAAAAAAAACTAGTCCTGATGCTGGTAATGAGAATTATAAATACATAAAGCGTTTTATCCATCACATCAGAAGGACTTTATTTGAATCCTGACAGAGCAAAAAAAAAAGTAGTCTGGTATTGCTGTTGATCGTGGTTTAACATACTCGTATATTCAACATAAGGATTGATATAATAGTCTAGAATTATTTATTTTGATTCATTCAATTTTTTTTTATAAAAACTCATTATAGTATGTTGATCACCGAATTAAATTAAAATTTAAAAGGCGCAGATCAAGCCCTCGTATCTCCGTAATCGAGGCAAGGCTGCGATGGCCTCACGTCCCTCAACGGAACAGGGTTGACGCAGCGGTAATGCACAAAGACGAGCCTTCCTTTCCACGTGGTGCAAACCTTTGAACTCCCGGGTCAGGGAGATAAGGGTTTAAGTGCTTCAAAGGGGAAGTTGCTCACGATGGAGGTGAATGTGTGTGACGCAGTGAAGAGGAAGAAGAATGGTAGGAAAGTCGGGAAAGTCCCGAGTATGTAAGAGAACTGTAGAACCAAGTTATATGGGACGTGCCAGGCATGCCTGTTCCTATAGCTTTAACCTTTCCTTCCCTCCCCCCTCTTACACTTCCTAGCCAACATACACACACACACACACACACACACGTACTTCTATCATACCCTCCGTCATAGAAGGTTAGTAACAGAGAAGAGACCTGTTTCAGTGGCTAAATTGTCTAAGGCGTCACTCATGTAGGACTGGCCTGCTGGTGACTGGGAGATTGAGGTTCGAATCCTGGTCGGGTATACCGAAACTGGGCCTTTCCTAAATAGTTTCCCACTCTCCTTCCACGCAAATGCGGGTATATCAACTCTAAAATTCCTCCTTCCTCATCCCTAAGCCATTAGAGTAATATTACCATACATGCGTATAGTCTTGACAAGGAGTTAGTGAGAAGCAGTGATAAAAAAAGTAGGGGTTGAGGACGTTAAGATGGCCGACTCGAACACCACTAATGATAGTTACATGTGGTTTAATGGGGGAAGAAAACATCGATTAACTTCCCTCTGATATGTTATTTCTTTGGTAATAGTTTTGTCTCAAATTTACACGTATACAAATAAATGGTACGACACAATTGCACACATATTCTCATATTGTGTGTTTGAGCTACGAAGGTAAAAAAAAAAATATTTTTTAGTAAATTACCACTAAACCAGTTTTACTCATAAAAACCAACACATAGTTTTGTTAACCACAATAATTAATCTATATATAGATCTTAAACCAAACTATTGAAATATATTTAATAAGATTCGAATTTCCAAAAATAGATTATTCGTAAGCCACCCTAAAAGTATTTATTTCTAAAAATAAAATAGTTTTATTATCTACTATTAAAAACTATTCACAGATTCCCGTCTTAATTCTATCTTCAAGGTCAAGTTCCAAAACATCGAATTATGAATAATTTGTTGTAAGTTAACTACCCTTAATTTAATTTACTGTAGATACATTTAGCTACATTATTATTGATATGTAAAATAGTCTTCCGATGACAATTTTGAACAAAATCATTAAATCCAATATTTAAAATATTCAAATTAAAAAACAGTCCTCAACAATGTAAGCCTCTAATTTCTGCCTTCCTCATCCTTACCTTGTTAGCATGGATATGCAGCTAACCTTAGTGACCAGTATGACACGGGGCAAGAAAATGTATTCTTCAATTATGTTTACAATAATTATATATTTTCATTTATAAACGTATTTAAAGTTAACTTTCTCTGAACCTAGAAGATTATATCGGCACATGACCTATAAACTAACTTAAATCAATAACAGACAAAATATCCAGCTCCAGGTCGCTAATTCCTCACTAACAAAGGACCCACTTTTCACCAATGATACATTTTTTCGGGCATGCCAGGAATCGAACCCGGCGCCCTTTAGCTGAGTAGACAGACACGCTACCACTGAGCTAAGGTGTCGGATTTGCAATGATAATAGGTTAGATATCTAGTATGCGACTGTCCCGTTTTGTGTGTGTGTTTTTTTGTTTGTTTCAGGAAAATTGTAAAACAATTTCCACCAACGTTAGTCTGACGAGAGATGCTCCAGGGAGGCACAAAAGCAATGTTCGTAATGGGCGTGTGTCAGTCACTCTCTCTACGAGAGGAGTATCTAGAACTCTGCGCACCTCCACGTCAAGCAAAGACCATATTATGTTCTTCAGTACACAGAGACTACAGATGTGGAGTACGGGTGTTGACTGCAAGGAGACGAGAGAGAGAAGTAGACGACGTGCCCTGCATGCTTGTCTTATCACATCCTTCATCCCTTAATCTCAACCTCTTTGTGGCAGTAACTCTCTCTCTCTCTCGTCATATCAGAAAAAGAGGGGGAGCGTGCGATGAAAGCTCCAAGTGACATCGCCGTGAGTATCGGAGGATGCATACAACCTACTTGAGTGTCTGCAATATGGAGGATCAGATGCTTGGGAAAATACCTTTCAGAAGGGTCTGTAAGGAACGCGAGCTAAGGTCAGTATTTTAGCAGTTTTTAGATCAAAACATTTATTATTATTATTATTATTATTATTAGGTGTTCTGTCTCACTACAGGTACATTCCTTTTGTCAGTGAAATTAGACCTCCAATGCGCCCTGTCCTCTCTGCCTCCTCTTCCAGCCTCCCAGAACTTTCTTACCTCCTTCCTAAGCTCCTCTTTCCCTCAACCTTTCCTTTTATGACGTCATGCAGAAGACAGTTCCTCCTAAGGATGTGTCAGATCCAGTTTGCTTTGCGCCGAGGAATCACATACAAAATGGATATCTTCTTAGGATTTCTTCATTTGTCACCCCTATCGTTTAATTTTCTTCCCACGGTGACCTCGACAGTTATCGAATATTGGTCAAGGATTTTCTGGATTTATAATAAGATCTTGTCTCTTTTTTAAATGTTTCTCATTTGATTCCACTATACTCGTGACAGATATTTAACGGGTGTTGATATCCCCACATGAAGGAAATTAAAACATGCATTTTGACCAAAATAATATTTTGCTCTATAAAATTCAAAAATATTGGCCTTAGCTCGCTTTCCTTACATCCCAACCTTAAGATTAAGATTAGTCCCTATTACAACTAAAAGTATTAGTTTTACTCGGCGTTGGTATCTCTTGAAAAGCACGTATTTAAAAACTTTGTTTCTTTTCAAGTGCTTGCAAACGTATCTACAGATAATAAGTTTGTTTTAAAGTGGACCCTCATATAATTAACTATACCTCAGTTTTAGCTTATGTGGTGCTGACTGACAGTTCACAGCTGACTTCTGACAGTCAACATTTAGGTATATACCTAAATTTTGACTGTCAGAAGTGACAACTGCTAAAGACATGTTTTTTGCAGATCATATGGTTCGGCATAGGGATACATAATTTGGTCTGGTAGCTTTTTAAAGCCGTCAGAAGTCAGCTGTATGCTGTCAGTCAGCACCACATAAGCTAAAACTGAGGTATAGCATGAAGTATGGCTTTGCCAGGGAAATAGTTAGTAGTAATAACAGTAAAATGGTTAAAAGGGATAAAAAGTCAAACATAGAAAATTAAATAAGTCAGTAAAAATTGGTGGAGGGTAGTGGATATTTGTGTGTAAAAACCACCCTGAGTACACCCAACCAATATTCAAACCTCAATCTTTCCGTCATCGGCGGTCTAATCTACTTTACTTTGAGAGTAGCGTGTTAGACCACACAGCCCCCAAAGCTGGTATAAAAATGTTCATACTTACTATTTGGAGGTAACAAATGTGTATTTGAAAAAAACAACTATAATTATGTAATTATTACAAGTCATGAAAATTTAGTTTTGGATCCCCAGTACCTATACATGTTTGATTCTCTTCCTCAGCTCAATTAAATCAAACATCACTAATCGGGAAACAATTTTCCAACTACAAACAAATGGGTGGATTGTACTATCGGGAACAGTTTTTTTCTTCGTTTTCTGTAATTGCATGTGTCAGTCGACTATTAGCTCAACCGTATCTGTTTTCCAAAATCACCTTCTCCTTCTCCTCCCCCTCTTTCTGAAACCCAACCCATACTTTGTGACAAAATGTCCTCAAAAAGGACCATCCAAGGTAATCTTACCTCCCTTCTGCCCCGCCACCCCTTTTCCCATTTTCCGAACCATCCAATGACATCCGTCTCTCTCATTTCCCATTTTCCACGTCATTACGCCCCACGGTCGAACCCACATTAGTTTCTCTGTTTTTTTTTGTTCTTCCATCTCCTATGTTTTATCTTATCTCCCCACATTCATTACCCACAACATATGGTGTAATCCTCTGAGGGATGATTTCTGTTTTGACGCCATCTTTAACGAGACTTGATCCTCTAGATTGTCGGAATGGGAACTTTCTTACATTTTCAAAAGCGCAGCCAATTTGACATTTATCCTTTTTATAGAGTTAGGGAAACAACAGATTAAAAAAAAAAATCAAGATTTTTGGTTTAAACCAGACTTAATTTCAAATATTTGATTTAAATAAATATAAACCATTTATATCTTCTTATAAATTATATATGCAATTTTCGACTCTGATTGAGCTAGTATTAAGTTATTTGATTGAAGAACATTCACCTTGCTCAAAACTATTATTTACTAGCAAATTATAAGCTGAATCCCCCTGGAATGGGGATTCCCCTTTCAAAGGGGATTTCCTAGGTAATGGTTAATTACTCATTAGATTAATTTAAATAAATACACGAATGATTCTAGTTATTCTAGTTTTACATTAACATAAATAAGTAAACTTCATCAGTAATTGGGATTACCCTTCATAAATAAACCCCCACAAAGTATACATAAGCTATTCACGGCTAATATAATAAATGTTAAACTAATTTATTGAGAGATTTCTATTTTAATAAACACCCATTCAATACTGATCATAAGGTAAAAATATATTGTTTTTCAAGGTCCTGACAATATATTATATTTCGCTTGAATTGTGTTTCATGATCTTTTTCCTAAGAGAATCAAAAGGATAGATTTAGTTAAAACCAGGAGAATTGTAATCTAGAAACAGGTCTCAAAACCAAAAAAATTAAATATTATTTAAAATACACATTTAACGTTAACTTACCACAAAAAATAATAGATTTTAGTTGAACCCTTAAACAATATATATATATATACCTAAATGTATTAACCGACACTGAATTAAATTTTGATGATTTTAGGGGCAGTACGGAGAAAGTTTTCAATTATATTTTATTTTTTTAATTAACAATAAAAACTCTTAATATAATATTGACCTACAATTCTCAATCAATGTTTTATCACATTTGGTACAGTTTTTCGGGTCAATAGCTGGAAGAGCTTCCAATAAAAAAAACCTAAGCAACAAATATGAAAATCCTGAATGAATATACAGATGACTATATTTCTCAATCTATTAGGACCAAATTTAATTTAATAGTTGTAAAAATCCCCCAAATGAAGTAATATGCTCCCTTGCAATTATTTCACCTAAATCAACAAATACAAAAATATATACATGTATAGAAAGATATCTTATACCAAACATTACCAGACATACATATTTCTTGTCTAAAACTTTATGATATTACGGTTGTGCGTTGGGCGCCAATTTATTACGTTACGGAATTATTTAGATATAATTGGTATTTATAGCCCCGTGATCGAACGCCAATTATTACGATATTTTACTTGAATAAATATAACTGTTAATGTTGCACACAATTTATTGAAGTGACTATCTTCGGTACAAAGATATTATGTAAAATTATAAAATTTTACTTGAACTACAGATTATTTTCTGTGTATTCTTTGTATTTAAGTTAGTAGTACTGTCGTGATATTACACGCTCTTTAGGTTTATGTCGCTGGCACTCAGTAGATTTATGTGACTACTCTATATATTCATACGCACAAACAGCTTATATATGACCTACCCCTTGCCCCTTGAACCTCTCGTGACCAGTGTTAAAACCAACAAATCGAAAGCGTCCCTGCGACAGGTGTCTTGAAGGCTAGCTTCCTATTGGGATATAGGAAGCTGGCATTTCTTGCATGTTTGGTAAATACTACGGAGTTAAATTTTGAAATAAAAAATAAGTTTTAATGGTTCAATCCTTCTACATTATTTCTGAAAAGTGCGTGATTCTCCATGGATGAGGTATTGAAAGGATATTTTACATAAATTTATTGAAGAAAAATACCTTGATCAATGACTTTTTAAATATATGAGAGCGGTCCAAATCAATATCATTACAACTTATGACCCAATTCAGTGGTCGATTCGTCTGAGATTGTCGTTCAAATCCCTGTTGGGTGTACCAATTTAAAGTATAACTCTGTATGGGTGTTTGCTTGGCTCTGAACCCATTCAATATAAGCCCGAGCTAAGCTTGGGCAGTTAAGGTTGTTTAAGGCACTATATTTGAGGCGCTAAGGGCCTGTTTCATAATCAGATTTAGTACACCTGAAGTGCAACGCTAAACTAAATACATGATGACATCTACCTAATCCAAAATTGAATGGACCAGTTTCACGTGCGAAACTGGCCCATTCCATTCGAGTTTAGGTAGATGTCTTGTAATTAGTTTAGCTCCGCACTTGAGGTATATTAAATCTGATTATGAAACTGGACCTAAGTGTAAATAAAGTCTTACAAGAAGTTTTAAAATATATTTTAAAACCTAAGCCCAAATAGATTTCTCGGAAAGAAACTAAGATTAGGTAAAAGAGAATACGAGCTAAGGTTTATATTTTAATAGTTTTTTATAACAATTCTAATTTTTAAAAGAGCACCAATATAAAGGTTTTTTCACAAGATAGAAATAATAGCAAAATAAATAAGTATGGCACGCTAAAAATATTCCAATATAATAACATAAATCTACTTCAGAAAAGAAATCTCACCACCACAAGGTAAGGTTTTACGAGGCCATAATTATAATACCCATTCAAGATTCGGTATCAAGTATCCCATTACAGAGCTAAAAACTGGTCTGAATCATTGAGAATTAAACTTCGGTGGGTTTAATATTTAGAGTACTCAGTTAAGTAATTTACCACAAATAGAAGGAACTTTACGAACAGGATTCACAAGCTAAAGTTTTAAAATGGTTTCAATTTGTGATTACATAAAATAAAAAAAATGTTCCGAATGGAAAATAGGATTATACACAGTATTTATTAAAGATATGTAGTTTTTTTAATTTAGAATCCTAATCTGGATTATTAGTATGTAAATTTTTTTTTTACTGTATCCTTAAATATTGGAGTTTTTGACTAATTTTTTTAAAATTGTTTACTCACTCAGATTTCTGATTAAATCCTTACACTCTTCCTTTTGAGATATTAACTAAAAATAAACTTCATTTTGGAAGTTAAAATCGTGAACCATAAACGTATATTAAAAGTGTTGGCCGTTTGGAGTTTTAAACGGTGATAAAAAGAAAAGGGTACTAAAATACATAAGCATAAACGAATAAAGCCTGAAACTACCGTAGCAAATAATTGCAAACGCATTCCCCACTGGACACACTGTGAACGCATACAGCGTTTGTTAATGAAAGCGGACCAACATAAATAAATCCGGTCCAGGCACATAAAGTGTCACCCTTGTCAAGTGGTCGACGTTGGGAATATCCTGGTCACAGCAACCCCTTCCTACCCTATCCCAACCCCCACCATCGCTAAACTTTTTTCTACCAGTAAAGTTAGCCACGTGGTCGTCTGTTTCTCACAGTTTGATAGAAAAATTCTGATGCTCGTTCTAAATGTCTTCTAGAATAAATTTGAAATTATAAATTATTGAATCCTGAGTCAAAAACTACCATATCCTTAAACAGTATTTTAACATTATTTTAGAAATAATTAAAAGCACGAGATAAAAGTGCGTAACGTATTTTTATTAGTATTTTTATTGTTAATACAAGCACTTAAGTTAAATGGGTTTTTGCCTTCACAAACCTCAATTATAATTAATTCCTAAATACTGGTAATGAGTTTGTTTTAGCCAAACAAAGCCTTCTAAACCGGGTTCAAACCCAATACTATAACTAAAATTAGAAATACGAGGCTTAAAGTATTTTACGTTATTTTATTATAAATAGGTAGTTTAATAATATATTAAAACGGCGTATTAAAAGCTAAACCAGTATAATTGCAACAGTTACTAGCTAACTCAACATATATCGTGTTTTTATCTGCATAGATGATCACGTGGTCTAAGGTGCCAATTTTACCATTTATTTTATTGCCAGTGATAAGGAGGTCAATATTTAAATACAGACTAGTACTTTGTCTCTAAGTCATTCTACCGCCTACTCATCCCTTTGTATAATAAGTCTTTATTATCATATTTAGCCACGATCACCACCATTAGCATTTATACATTTTAAACGGGGAGATAACATGTTCTGTAATGTTAAAAAATAAAAAATAATCAGTTAAAGTTTTGAACGAAAAAAAAACACACTTGTTTTTGTTTCCATTCTTTGTTGTTTTTGTTACGTACTACACGTGAGGGACATTCGAATTTATCAAAATAAGGTAATGCAGTGTCTCTCTCTTAATCGACAGACTGCTAACTGAATATGCTGAACGTATTTTGAGCATAGTAAAACAAAAAGAAAATTTAGAGCTTATAAAGTACTTTGCATATTGGTATATGTTTGCACTAACAAAAAAACTATATACTCATACTATAGTAGCTTCAACCACGTAAATCAAATTGTTTACCCCCAAATTTATCCAGGAGTCAGTTTTGTAAACAAGTTAAGTGTCTAATACAACAGTCATTATAGTTGGATATGAAATACTGCCTCAAATTACTAACAAAATATTACATAGCTATGAAGTGACCAACTTTAAATTGTTGTTAATTTATAGCAGCGCTGTTCCAGAATCAAGTTAAAAGCAATCAACATTATTGTTATTTATTTAAGTTTAACGCAAATCGACAGATGCGTTAGCTATTGCAGTGATCTCCAAATAACGTTCAATTCTTCATGATAAAAAATTAATCATTGGTAAAACTTGGGTTTCCTCTTTCTTAGTAATGAATTTTTAGAGAACTATGTGTTATGTCTGATCTAAAATTGAATTAGTTTGTTGCGAGTGTAGATTCCCCTGCTTTAAAGTATTAATGTATTTGACAAGCTCAAAAGAATGTGTCCATTAATGTCAAACAAAACATTTAAAAGATCAATATAATTATATAACCACCCCTGTAGTCCAGTGTTCAGAGTTCCTGGCTACAGATTCTGAGGTCCCGGGTTTGAAAAAAATTCAAAATGGCGGAGCAACTTTAAAGTCGGTGCGGACCTTTCTTTGGAAGTCTCTTGTAGCTAAACGGTTATACCTATAGAAAAACGGGTTGCACCAACAGTCACGGATTTGGCGATATCCACAAGTTTGGTCCTATTCCTTTTTGTCGTACCTCCATCGGTTATACCTTAGATAGACCTAGATCTTTTGATTTTAGGTAAATTTGGACATTTTCCACACATTTTTTTAATTTTCTGACACACTTATGGGACAGCTAGAATCATAAAATTTGGCAGGAATATTGGCACGTCCAATTGCCATGAGCTTGCCAAATTTTATTATTCTATCTGCTCTAAGTATGGAGAAACTAAAATAATGCGTGAAAAATACAATAAATAACTGGTAACTTTAAGTTGATACGTTCAAAACAACGCTGGAATTAAATTAGTTTACATCCACTTGCAAAGAAAACTCACTGGGGGTTTGGGGGGGCGGAGCCCCCAAGGAGCAAAGCGAGTGTGTGTGTATATATATATATATATATATACATATATATACATACATATATAGTTACTAATCTTGTCTTTGAAGTCAACAAATATCCCAGTATACGAAAAGGCTTACAGTCTTCGAATGTAGTGATATTGGTTAATCTCCAAATAGGAAATATATTACACGGCCCTTAAAATTAGGAGTCCTCAGGGTTTGTTGTTTTAGTGATTTTTTAACACCATCTTACCAGCCACCCAAGCTATTCTCATTTAATGACATTAATGAGGTAGGATATCACACTAATGAGTTAGTTAACATGATAGGACTAAAATTTAGAATAAATAAACAGGCCTTTTGCATGGAGGGCGATTAAGAAGCCATTCGAAAAAAGAAAAAAAACACGCTTTATACATTTGGAGGGAATTCAAAACTTAACCACCTTGCCAACGGCAAACCGGCATAGACGAGAGTGACCTTTGGTCTGTATGTCTGTCATTGTGGGTCTATTATGATTTCTGACCTTTGTCTATAGGAAGTATTTTTTTCAGTTTGACCTTCTTAATACTCACAATCGTATAACACACTTGTGAAACATTCCGTAAGTATAGTAAGATTTATTTTATATTTTGAAATTTACAAATTTTAACAAAAGGCAAGTAATGAAAAATATAACAAATAAACACGCAACAAAAACTAAAGAAATATGGAGAAATATCTCTTATTAGCTTTGATACCTATAAATGTAATTATTACGAGTCCTCTTGCTTCTTTTCAGTACTATAAGGCTTTATTACGCACGTAAATTAAAATAAAGACAAAGTGGTAAGTAATTGTGTAGTTTTTTTCCCCTCTGACCCTCAAACCCCCTCTCACAATGCTTTTAACGTTAAAACGTGTTTCCTCAGAAACGAGTTTGAATATGAAGTCTGAGTGCACTTAAGAAATACGTTAGATTCCCTCATTAATGGAGCCGTTATTTTTTAGTTTTTTTTTATCGAGTGCTTTTCCATCAGTAAGCGAAATAATTTTTTTTTCTCCAAAAATAGTATTTATCCCTGACTAAATAAAGACTTCCCAACAAGAAGAAAAAAAAATCAAATTATGTCAAATTATAGTTTTTTATTAATAAACCAGCATTACAAAATCTAAACGTATTTGATTGATCTACAAATTGATCCAAGAAATGTTCAGAAAGTATTAGACTCCAAACCTAGCATTAAAGCAGATGATAAAAATAATAATATTCAATATTTTTTTACATTATTATTATTAGCACCGCATCTTACTACCCGTTCGGGTTATACGCACTTACGCTAATGTGTAATGGTAGGGTGATTGTGAGACGAAATGGAGGACCTACAGTTTAGCGTGGAATCCGAACCACGGTGGAGGCCTGGCATTCCTCACATTCACAAGTTGTGATTAATACACGTCTTGTCAAGAGGTGAAGGAAGGGTTTGGCAATCAGATAAATCTGTGCCGGGACCGAGGATTGAACCCCGGACCCTCAGCACAGAAGTCTGATACCTTACCCCTAGACCACCAGGTCACCCTAAAAAAAAATTGAATAGAAACGGGCATTACCTTAATTCATTATTATGGTGTTTTTTTTTCCATATCTTTTAAAATTGCACTCAGTGGGGTATGCTACTATAGAAAAAACCTTTCTAGAACATATAATTTGTCGTCGACTCTAGATCCAGGACACGCCGGTTTCATATTGTACGCGACAATAACTCTTTGGCATTAGGTCGACTATGGGTCTATTTGAGCATTGTTTCATCTTGCCTATGTCTATGGATAGTTGGCATTAGGTCGACTATGGGTCTATTTGAGCGTGGTTTCATCTTGCCTATGTCTCCGGATAGTTGGCATTAGGTCGACTATGGGTCTATTTGAGCGTGGTTTGACCTTTATGTCTATGGACAGTTTCCATGAGTTCAACTATGGGTCTATGGTAGAGTGGTTTAATCTCGTAAAACACCATAAACAGTTATAATTAGGTCAACTATGGGTCTATAGGAGAGTAATTAAATTTGTTCTGTCCCCAGGTTATGAAACATTTAAGGGGTCAAATTTGGGCCTATGAGATCGTGGGTTCCTCCTGTCTGTGCCTATTTCTAATTGGTTTAAGAGGTATACCATGAGAAAATGGGACATTAGTTCTATCCTAATTATTATATTATAATTATTTAGTACAAGGTAAAATGTATGTACACAAAGTCCTCGTTTTATCTTTTACGTACCCAACTGCATAGCGATAGACGAACCACAGGCCTAAAACTAGGCAATGGATGATTAATTATCTTAACAACATATGATGCTCTATAGATTCTCCTTAGAGCAAAATATATAGAGCGTCCTTCTTTTGGTTTGAAACGTAATATGGATTGTCTCATTCACATTGGTCTAATCTTCTAATAAGTAGAAAAAAAAAATTACTGGTTCTAAGATTGGTATGGTGTAATATAATGTGTGCTGTGTTGGTTGAGGGCAGTGTTTGTAGCTCATTTTTTTTATTTAGCATGTGCTCTGAAACTTTTGTACACAATTACATTATATTAAATATTTCCCACAATACCAATGATCAACAAAGAGAACCGGATCCAAACATGACAATGAGCTGTGTGCGAGTATTACATGGGCACATTATGCAGGAGAATTATTTCAATTCCATTACGTCTAGATCGTCCAGATGCCATGTAGCATCAGGACAGATGGACTCTCTTTGACACGTAGGACAGCTCCCGGAGAGGGGGGAGGGGGTGAAGTCATCTAAACACTGTCAACGTGTTTATGAAAGTCGACATTTTGACCACAAACGAATATATAAATAAGTCAACAATGGTACAAATTAAAAAAAGCTGCAGTCAGTGTGATGCGCACGCAAGGACGTAGATGTCGTCATAATGGTGGTTTTTGTGTGTTTTCGCTGGAAAAGGGAGCTAGCACGTAGAAAATAGTTTGCGTCGCAGATGAGTTCTTGATGATAACACTATCTGACTAGTAATACTGTCAACAGTAGACCTCGCTTCCTCATATTAAGAACTGTGTTCTTCTCATTACTACAGTAATAACATTTCTCTTTGGATTTAAATTGTAGATATCTCCTATGATTTCTCCTTGGATTTGAAGTCGAGATTTTTCCTTGGTGATCAAGACGTACCAACAGTGTAACAGGGCCAAATCTAAAAATAAAAATCTATTTTGAGATAGCGCCATTGCCGCACTCCTTTATCATTGGTAAGTTTATTGTAAGAAGGCCAGATTTTTAGTTTTATAAAATTCCAATAGATGGCAGAAAATTCCTTAGTGAATTTGAGTATGTTTTAATAATTATCAGTGCAGTGCAGCCTCATTTAAGTTGTGGCCTTGTTGCATGGTTATACTTTTAGTGTAATAATGCTATATGTAAAGTTGTGGCAATATTTCACTATTATTGTCTGCAAGAAAAACTCTGAATTTATATTCTCTTAAGAAAATTTTACGGTCCTCTCCTTAAAAAAGATATATTTTGATATGTGGCCCTGATGCATTAGTGGTACGAAGAAGAAGAAGACCAAAAACTAATCTATATCCAATAGTAGATTATATTCATAGAGAATAACAGAGTCACAATAGATGTCAAAATCTAAAATAACTACACCCTAGATAGTCGATCGATTTTTTATACTGTTATTTAAACGGATAACCATATTGAAAAACTATACATTGGTCGTCCGAGGAATATAAATTGTCCCTTCTATTATTATTTTTAATAGATCCACATATTTGGTGGTTATCATGGAAAATACAAATAGATATATTTTTGAGTAGCCGCAATTTGGAAACAGATGAAAAAACCGAGAATCTATGTGCATACGTTGTTTGGGATAGGTTTAAAGAAATTCCTTACCAAATTTTTGTTAAAATTGGTTCAAGCATTCGACAGCAAACGCTAAGTTAACATCTGTACAGAGGGACAAATAGATTAAATGCCAAATTCTCAAGTCAAAACAGAACCTCACTAGAATTGTCCAATTAATCTTTGTGGGGTTATATGATAATTTGGAATATTTACTGCACGTACAATTATATTAACACTAAAACATGTTACGCGAGTAATAACTTCCGACCAACGATTAAAAACATGTTTTTATTGACATCCTCTGTGGCTCCAAAAATTTTGATCGAGAGTGATGTTGAACGTGCTCACTGTGAAACCTTTTGGTTGCGTTCAGAATACATATATGTCTTTGCTGGTCATGCCGCTTCCTGGCAGGAACGGTATATAGTTGTTAAACAAGTAAAGATAATAAATTTAATAGTGAACAATATACAATATTATACTACTATAAGGCCACATGGCTCACTCACTCACTCACTCACTCACTCACATTAATGTTTACCCACTTCCAGATAAGCTAGAAACTTGAAGTTTGGCAAACTTATAGCTTCTAGCCTGTAGCCGACGGGAAAATTACAAAAAGTTTTAAAAACATTTTTTTTCAGCCCCCGAAAAAAAATTCAAAATAGCGGAGAAACTTTAAAGTCGGTGCGGTATATACAATAAAATACCGGTAACCTTAAGTTGTTACGTTCAAAACATTACATTAGTTTACATCCACTTGCAAAGAAAATTCACTGGTGGGGGGGAGGGGGGGGAAAGAGCCCCCAACGAGCAAAGCGACTTCATTTATACAATGTCAATATTTCTTCGGGCTAAGCTATCTTAATATATATAATTCTTCTGTACATGTGTATGTCACTGAACTCGACAGATTTTGATGAAATTTTTTGTGTGTGTTTGAGTGGGTCCGTGGATGGTTTAGATTCACAATTGAACCCGGTAGGTGGCGCTGCAATCGGGTTCTAGGAATATTTTTT
>CABFWB010000240.1:111921-132566 GCA_902151455.1 Timema bartmani
TGAAAAAAAAAAAAAAAGTCCCGCTCACTAGAATGGTGCAAAACTTAGGGTTAAAGAAGGCTAGGAAATGCTCGTAATTGTGAAAAATATGAAGCATTACTCAACTGTGAATCTTTACACACAAAAAGGAAATTTTTCATCTCTTTTTCCCCCTTTTCATTTTTCAGTGACAAACTATGTCTGTTGGCGAAAGTCGGTGGGAATTCCTTCAAGTCAGAGAAATTGTTCCCTTTCTTTCAAGTTTCCTTTTTCGGACCAAAAGAAGTTCACCGAAAAAACAAACTAAAGAATTTTAAGTGTCAAAGAGCATGAGATATTACAGCTCAAGAATTCCAAGACTTCTTAAAGAACTTATAAAAGAAATTCTCTTTTTTACCGGAAATCCTTCTTACGCCAAATTGCTTTTTTTTTTACGATTCTAGGATTTGAGTTAACAATACAAATAATCCTTCCAATGTTTGACAAAAAGTACTTATCAATTAAATCATATCTTACACACTAAATGATCCTTAAGATTGATTCTCATATGCATCTGAAAATATAATTAATAACAATTTTATGGTAGATATTGTAGCGTTATCCTTGGCTACATCATCTTCATAATAGTAAAAGAACGAGCAAGTTTAACTAAATAATGTGATGATATCCTATGAATCGTTGCTTCTCATATCACGTAAAAAATGAAATGATTTCTGTTACATAATTAAATAAGTTATACTTGATGAATGATAGGGAAGGAAAATGCATCACAGAAATGTATAACATTAATAATAAATAAGTTTATTAAAGGGCAAACAATAAGATATAGAATTACATATGAGTGACAAGATTTTGATTCAATTAATCAACGATAACTGTATTCAGTTACCGAGGTAGAAAACACTAGGTTGGATGAGTAGGTATTAATACGTTGTAGACAAGGAACCGACAGAAGGTAGATAGAACATTTCGTTTAGTTTAATAACTCTAGAAATAGGGATACTCGCTCTTACTCGAACAATGAAGCGTCTGCCACAGCTCGGCAACAGTAAAAAGGGGGATTAAGTCTTAGGCAATATACAAAAATACAATCTTGGTATTGATTTTTCCAATTATGGAGTATTATTATTGTAAATATCTTGACTTTGAATAATTTTAAGTCATTGTGACTTATAAATTTTGACTGAAAGTCCTTATTATATATACATTTTGGCTTAAATCATTCAAAGTCCTTGAGAACTAGGAAATTAGTCTTAAATAATTCATGGTCCTTTTGACTAATGAAATGTGGCATAAATATAATATAAAGTCCTCATGACTAATACATTTTATAATTTTTGAGGTTATAAACGTCCTTATGACTTATAGCTTTAATGCAAAGTCCTCAGAGCTTGGGAAATTCGCCTTACCTAATCCAAGGTCCTGTTCACTAATGAAATTTGACGTAAACATTTTAAAGTTATTTTGACTAATAAAGTTATTATTTTTTTTATAAACATGCTGCTTGCTGTAAGTCTTTTTATTTTCTGTAAACGTATGTCTAAGATTGTTGAAAGTCCTTCCGACTTAGAAAATGGAAAATGTTAAAATTTACTGAAGTCCACCAGATTTGGTAAATTAGGAGTATTTATATAATATTGATCGATAGGTCTTAGTTTTTGTCCTTTTTGACTAAAATAATGAATTGGTCACTTATGTTTATCATCAGAGTTAATATTGTTACTAAACTTTAAAGTTATATCATATATATATATATATTACATATATATATATTATGTATATATATATTATGTATATATATATATTATGTATATATATTATGTATATATATATTATGTATACATTTATTATGTTACCTTTTTGCTTTATAATAAATAAAACATTTTTATCCATCGAAGTCAGAATTTTTGGGTTTAGCTCCATTCCAAATGAATTTTCCAAGTCCTTCCTGGAAATATAATTGGTTTCCTTGGCTTATGCTTTATCTTACTTGTCTCCCTTTTTTTAACTACTGCAGTGGTGTATATTGGGTGGCATGGACACATGGGCAAATATATTATTTAATAATATATTCAATAAAATTATCCTGTCAGATCACTCTGTATTTCATTCTTTTAAAAAAAATATATTTATACTACTAGTAATTTTGTATTCCGGCCTTGGTCCTGGTGGGCAAAAAAAGGGGCTATAATACTTATCTACAAGCATAGCTACGATATTAATGAAAGTATTAAACACAATGTGGAGAGACCATTGGGAAGACCTAGACACAGATGGCAGAGTAACATTAGAATGGACCTGAAAGAGGGAGGGTATAATGAGGTGGACTGGATAGAACTCAAGATAGGGATATGTGACGTACTTTTGTAAGCGCAGCAATGAACTTTCGAGTTCACTAGTTCTTATTCTATAAAGTAAGTAATACAATTTGTATTGAATGTAGTGTAGTGAGCTGGAGGGTAAAGTCTACTTGTACAGTCTTGTAAAGCCTTGCCCACTCTGTTTACGACCCACTAGTCATACTTGACAACAAAAATTATCGAATGTAATAGTAGTAATACTATATTGTTCTAGGATGTTTATCTATAATCTGCACTATGTGTTTCTCCCCCCACAATTATATTATTAACTTATTATTATTCTAATATTAAAACCTACAATAATATGAAAGATAGAATATTAATTTGAATAATCATCAAAATAATTGTGTTGTCATTTTACTAAGATAAATAGGTATAGTAATACATGTATCCCTATATATACATACAAGGTAAACAGTAACATGTGGGACCCACTTCAACAGTAGGCATGAGACAAAAAAAAAGAGATATTATTCGTGTAAATAATTGTCCCATTTGACATTGTTTCTGAGCTACAGCCAAGTGATTCCACTAAACTCTTTGTATACCATACTCGATATCCTTCGACCTGTTGACTAGGTATGTTCTATAGCAGTGGTTCCCAACCTTTTGTGGCCCATCTCCCCTTTCTGGAGGTTGAATAACACCTATCGCCCCCTTTTCATTTTCATTGTATGCCTAATTTTAATTTGAAGTAAAGTGTAAATAATAAAGTAGTTTTATTATTTTAAACAATTTTACCACCGTATATAAAAACAACCAAAGCAGTTTTATTCGGTCACTCTTAAATAAAATTGAAAAAAAATTAAAATGTACATTTTTTACAGATTTTTTTAAAGAACAAAGAAGTGAAATAATTAACTAAGATCAATGACTTACATTTAAAAAACAGGAGTACATGTTTTCATTTTAAAATTGGAATCTGGAAAAACTTAAGATAGTTGACAGTTAAAATTTGAAAAAATAAATGAAAGTTTGAAAACTTTGTTATTGTTTTATTTTACCTTTTCAATGGCTGCCTTGTGCTTGGTGGATTTCTGTTAAAGCTTGAATATCCGACTTTATGTTCGTCAAGTTCTGGCTCAAGTCTCCTTTGAGGCTAATGTCAAACTTATTTCTTTGTTTTGTGAGAAGCTGGACAATAGAACTAAAGCCTTTTTCAGCTAAATATGTTGACGGGAACGAGATGAGAAGTGGTTCAGTTTTTCCCCACAGTTGTGGATAAGTGTCCATAAGCTTCACCCAGACTAACTCGTAACCGCTCTGCTTGAAATTGATTTTCGCCTCACAGTCATACTTTAGATCTAGAAACTCTGTCTGCAAAGAGTTATCAAGCTTATCCACAGCTTCAAACGAGAATGGATCTAGAATCCAATCCGGAATTTGTAACTTGGTCAAATCTTCAAATCTTGATTCCATGTCAGTTTTTAACTGGTCAAGGTGATCAGTAAAAACTAGGATTTTGTCTTCTGGGAGTTCAGGAGTCTCGTTATCTGACACTGAACACTTTTTAAGGGTCGGAAACTGAATCAGCTCTTTACGGCCAATATTTACCTTGTGAATATCAAACTTGGCGATGAATGATGAAATAATTCCTTTGGCCTTGATAAGGTTCATCTTGTTTCCTTGAAGCCTTATATTGACTTCGTTCATTTTTTCAAAAATATCTGTAAGGTACGCAAGTTCCAACTTGCGTTGCTTCAAATTCTCACTTAAAACAGGATCAGACGTGTCGAGAAACTCAGTAACCGTGTCAAATAATTCGAAGAAACGGCGCAAACAGTTTCCTTTGGAAAGCCACCTCACGGCCGTATGTAGAAGCAAGCGTTCGAATTCCTCATCATTTTCATGGCAAAGTTGTCGGAACAGACGGTCATTGAGGGAATTAGCTTTAATCTTGTTGACACCAGTAATAACCAGTTGTAGGGTTTCATGCAGGACACCACTCAATTTTTTCGCAGCTAAGTGTTGACGATGAATGACACAGTGAATAGTGATGACCTCTGGCACTTCTATCTTAAGGTGAGCTAGAAACCCAGCATGACGACCTGACATGGCAGGAGCACCGTCTGTTGCGCAAGCGCTCACGTTTGTTAGGGGAATCTCTTTTTCCTCAAAATAATCTTTCACCACTTTAAAAATCGACGATCCCTTCGTATCAGTGATCAAAGTTCTAGCAAACAACATTTCCTCTATAATTTCCTTTTGTTCATTGATAAACCTCACATAAGCTAATAAAATTGCCTTGTTATCAATCACAGTTGATTCATCAATCTGCAATGCAAATGCACTTTTTTCAACAATATGGTGAGTTTGGATTCAACGCCCGTGGCTATTTCGTCAATTCGCCTGGAAACAGTATTGTTGCTCAAAGGAACCGATTGACTTATCTTATTACTGGTGACCTGGTGGTCTAGGGGTAAGGTGTCAGACTTCTGTGCTGGAGGTCCGGGGTTCAATCCTCGGTCCCGGATCAAATTTATCTGATTGCCAAACCCTTCCTTCACATCTGACAAGATGTGTATTAATCACAACTTGTGAATGTGAGGAATGCCAGGCCTCCACCGTGGTTCGGATTCCACGTTAAACTGTAGGTCCTCCATTTCATCTCACAATCTTCCTACCATAGCACATTAGCGTAAGTGCGTACAACCCGAACGGGTTGTAAGACGCGGTGCTAATAATAATAATAATAATAATAATCTTATTACTAGGGCCCTCACCTAGCATGATTTCAACAATTTTTTTGGTAGCCGGTAAAACAAGAGTTTCGCCAATTGTGTGAGGTTTACCACATTTAGCGATCAATAAAGACACCTCGTAAGAAACAAGAAGACCTTTGTCAAGATTGGTTGCTCGTTTTTAAAAAAATTCACTCACATTAGGCCGTTTATCAGCATTAGCTTTGAGGTGTTGAAAATAACTAAGTTCTTTACTCACTTTATCACTGTGTACTCTTGATAAAAGATATTTCATTCACGAAGGATTCATGGCTTCATTACTAGTAAATGTTTTATCGCACAAAAGACAATGTGGAAATTGTACATTTTGCGGTGACGTGATAAAACCGAATTTTAAATACTCAGCTGAGTATTGACGACACTTCTTTTTTGAATCCATTGTGCATGAACTTCTACACTTCAAAACAAACGCACAAAAACTGATGGTGAGGCACACAAAGGCTAGTGAAGACTGAAGACGAATGTAGGCCAATGGCAAGTGTGTTGTGATGGCAGGAGGGGGAGGGGGTTGAGTCACTACTCATCCGCGCTGAGCAACAACAGGTGGGGACTGTGGAGAGGGGTGAGTGCAGTGAACTCGCCGGCTGAGAATAGCCAGTGACTCGTGCTACCCGGCAACTTCTACTGTACAATACTATACCCTTTTAGTAATGGGTTTTCACCGTTTTCTTGCCTCCAGTACCCCGTTTGAGTGGGTCCCACATGTTACGGTACACACACACACACACACACGTATTTGCATGAATATACATATATATATATATATATATATAACTATGTCATTTTAAGCATTACATCTCTTAAGTAATTAAAATTAAAAGTATTTCACATTTAATTAATTTAAATACTGATAAATGTGTCTTAAAACTATTTTGATAAAAAAATATCTAGTTCATTAAAAAATTAATAGAGCTGTTTTTGTATGGTAATTAAATTAGATAAGTTACGTTATTATAAAAAATAAGTAGTAAAATGAGCCCGAAGAAGAGAAAAAGAGACAGGATGCTTGCAATGAGCTAGAGAGAGTGGCTAAAGAGAGCCAGTGGGAAAGAGGGAGAATATATGTCACCCCGAGACAAGACTATCCTTGTCAATGAATAAGTGAGAGGTTTGTAAATGAGATCGAGATAAGGTAGACACACATATCAATTATGTATCAGATCGCAGAAGAAGGTCACGTTTAGAAGCCGTTGATGACAAAGACAAGATACAAACTGTGACCATAGCAGAGTCCTTCATTCCACATACAGGATACGATCATTAGAAGAGATGAATTATACAAAGAGTGTATGCCATCGGCCGGGTGTATCCAAGTATGCCCTTCATTTTGACAATCCTGAGACTTCCCTTATTTTAACCTTTCTTTCGTCCCTAGTGGTGTAGTGGTCAGAATTCCTGGCTACAGATCCAGAGATGCAGGGTTCTATCCCCAGCGCTTCCGGAATTTTCTGTCAAGCAGTGGGTCTGTAACTGGTTCAACTCAGCCTCGTGAGGACACAATTGCGCTACTATAATTAAAGAGGTAGCGGATCCGGTATAGAAAACAGATTATTATCCTGATGGTTCGTTGTGCTAACCATAACACCCTCTATCCGCATACGTTGGCACTATCTTCACCAACATGCTGCGGCCACTCTGTCAGTATACCTCCCTTGGGCCCTAAAGTGGCCCCAAGCTGAGTGACTGTGGGGAAGAATTTCAAAAACAGTGCACTGAGCACAAAGCTCCAGAAATCCTTACTCGATACTGTTAATGCCATCATAAAACGAAAATTAAATTTAAAAATCTCTGTGAAAGCTGATCTTCAAATAATCAGCTGTTGTGCAACAGCACTCAAACCAGCTCACACGTTTTGCGAAGTATGACGCAAGAAGGTGCTGCACACAGAAAAAAATAGTTGGTTTTATTCAAACTGTTGTGCAAAACTCCAAACACACCCCTTAATAGTCTATATGTTTGCACAACAACCTCCTTTGCGTAAATAAGTTTATAATGTACAGGGGCTAAAGAAATAACATCAAGTATTTAGGCATGTGATGTGTGTGTGTGTGTGTGTGTGTGCGCGCGTGCGTGAAGTATCATACACTTTGTTATTGTTGAGTTAATTAATTAGGTTATTTAGTTTATATTTTAACTAAAATAGTTGTGTTGTCACAGATATGACCAATTTTTTTTAAATATACAAATTCACTCATGTTAGACTAAGACCTCAAAATTAACACTAACATGATGAAAAATTTATAAAATGCTTATCACATGTTGTTAAAGTATTATGAATACATAAAATGTGTCCAAATAATATAGCAATAAGTTTTAAAATAAGTTTTTACGGTATCCAATCTTTTAAAAGGCATTAATTAAACAAATGGCAACATTGTTTTAGCATTATATTTTCTTTGGTAATAACAGTTAATAACACGGATACCGAGTCCTATAATAATAATGGTAACAAATTTAACTCAATTTTTATAAAATTCTACTACATGTACGGACTCTAAAACACAGCCAAAAATATTTGTATACGTATATTAAAATTCTGATTTACCTATTATTGTTATTAAGAGGTTAGAACAAATGATTCAAATTGAGCTAAAATATTAGAATATGTAGGATCAATATATTTTAATTAGATCATAAACTAAATAAAGTGGCATTTAAATTAAACTTGTTACCTAAATAGCGTTCGGAAATCTTTATATCTTATTGTTGTTCACTCTCACTATAATTTGTATTCTTAACGAGTTCAAACATGACAAAATAATGCAAATTTTACTGTTTTATATACATTAAAATCAACATTGCGATATGGAATTTACTACAATTATATGCTGACCATTTCCTAATAATGAGCGTTTCACTTCACTTTACATCCACTACTGTTTCGAGCCTGTAGTCTGAGTCAGTTTTTTATTCAAGCCATATATTTTCCACTAACGGCTTGCTAGGCCTATCGTAGCTTCATATCGTAGCTTCATATGTCTTATAACATAACTTAAGACTAGGACAGGCACAACATCCAGTTGCCGGCAGTTAATTCATCACTGTAAAAGTTTAAACACACATTTCACCAATGATAAATTTTCGGCCATGCCGGGAATCGAACCTAGGACCCTTAGTTCAGTAGGCAGACACGCTACCAACTGAGCTAAGGCGTTACAGTATAAAATAAAAATAAAAATATAAATACAATATTTCCAAAGATGTTAAAAAGGATGTCAAAACTTGTTCAAAATCACTGATTTTACCGATATTTACTCTCATTCGATTAAACTTAATTCACATAATATGTGTCCCGTACAGAACCCTAATATTTATATTTATTTGTTAGTGCGGTTATTCCTTAGCTAAGATTTATAAAAATTAAAAACTAGCAATCGTGTGTCTATGCAAAATGAGTTGAGCTTGTAAGAACATTAAAATAAGAAACTCTTTTAATCGAATTGATTAAATTTTTTGTTAAAATTAAAACCTTTATTTTTGCTTAGCACCTTTAACTTTGTTTACTTTATCATATTTAATTAACGTAAAAAACACTAATATTAATCCGGTCAACTATTTATTTTACAATGAAAAAATAAGGGTTAGTTCAACATTGTTACAAATTTGACCTTTTAGGCCCAAAATATTTCAATTGATTAAATTCAAAACGTTTTCAACCAATTAAAAATAAATAATTTTACCGTATATGGTAGGGATATGCCTAAGCATTTAGTAAAATTAATCCAGATTTATTTGAAATGTTATATGTAGGTACATACATTTTTGTAGAAATTTGACAGAACCTATATAACTTTATATATATAACCAATATTTATATATATATATATTATATAATGAAAACTACAGAAAATGTCTAGCGCACCTATAGATGTTCTGTTAAATTTCTACAAAAATATATGTGCTTCTTTTGGGGAAATTACTATCTATATTTATAATATTCATAGTACGAGAAATATATTATAATATTTAATATACACATATATATGCAATTATGTAAACTTTTATTTAAGATTAACTCTACAACGTTTTCAGTTCAACATGTACTAGAAGAGTTAAAATATTGTCACGGAAGAATGTGATACACAAAGGAGTAGGTTTAAGAAAAGGCGCTGGCCTTAGCTTCACCCAAATACATACACTATTATTATTATTTTTATTATTTATAACCCTAAAAGTGTTTTTGAAATACAAAATGTAGAATATAAAAGTTTTTTTTCATCTGATAAGAGAAAAACATTTTATTTGTATGGGATATAATGCCGAACTTATTTCCCTCGGAGGTGTGGTAGGTAATCTATTGCGATCCTAGCAAATGCACCAATAGGCACGTAGTAGAAGCCAGAATCTAGGCGCTCTTAAATCACCGGGGGGATCAAACAATATGAAGTCGATTGCAATTCCTGGGAGTGTGTTTTATAAAAGAGAAGGAATGGTATAAGGCATGATAGGACTTTCTATTAAATTCCTACAGGCCAAGTTGATGAGTTCTGCCGTGCCATAAACTTCCACTCGGTGGTTGGCACTTCTTCGATGAGGATATACAGCCCACTGCGCATGCGCTCAGACTACAACTTCCGGCAAGCGAGAAGAGAAAATAAAAATAAGGTGAGCCCAAGTAAATGTTTCGATATACACTTTCAATATCCCTGCAATTTTTTTTTATTTCCTTTTACTGGTTTGTATTTATCTTATACGTATTAGAGTGTTTACGAAATTGACACAATTCTATCATTTTGTAGATATTTTACTAGGACATAAAATAAAATACGTACTGGGTTAGTCCTAAGCTAATAATGCTCTGGTGTAATCTATAAACATGATACTTTCATAGCAAGATACATTTAACCAAAGTAATTTGAATTTTTAACTATTAAAGAAACCACAACACTTTTTTTTTATGATGGCCTTAAAATAAAATATGACTATTATGAGACCAGACTGAGATTAAATTGATGGAAAAATCAAATAAGACGTCTCATATATCGACAAATCTCCACACTTTTAAATAACATACATAAAAATATGGTGACATAAATAAGAAACGTCATTATCATTATTCATTTCAGAACAAAGTTAGTTTATCTTTTATGGTCGGGGCGTCATTATATGACCGTGTATAGCATGTTGCGATACGCTTTGATCGTATTGGATCATAAATGTATTGTTAACACATTCCATCGATTTTGAAGTTTTTGATTTATGTTTTTGTAACAAGTTAAAAATAATACGTATTTGAGAAAATAACCACAACGCTAGATAATATATGGTTGCGAGTATATCCTAAAAATGTCCTAATATCACCTTTCAAAGGCTACATACAGTAGATCACTCAATTTTTATATTAATTGTAAATATTTAATCATGATAGCTTATAAACTATGTAACATTATAAAACCGTACCTAATATTTTATTTTAGTTAAAATTATTTGACATGGATTTCAAAAAGCACGGTTCAAATAAGAAATACCAATCACACAATTTAAAAAAAAAAAGATATTTTCCAGAATTTACAAGTGTAAGCAGTGGTCTATTAAGCTTATATCAGGTGTTAAAGAACATGTGTGCTGATATTTAAATAAACGAAGATAATGATCACAAAACTAAGAAACAAGCATGGTAAAAAAAATAGTCAGGCGTTCTCATTATTTCAAACAATTATTTCAAACTATATTAATTTTGTCCAAAACGATTTTTTAAATTAGTTAAGAGAAATATTTTAGATGATCGGCTTACACCTTGTCTGAATCACCAAGTTAATTATTTACCCTACCACTGATTCGTTGTAATTCAGGTTTACCTGATAATTTCTCAAAATGAAACATTTCAACAATAATTGCAAATGTTTCTCAATACCGTCCTCTACCTCCCTGACCAGACACAAGATTATTATTATTATTATTATTATTATTATTATTAGCGTCTTACTACCCGTTCGGCTTATACGCACTTACGCTAATGTGCAATGGTAGGGTGATTGTGAGATGAAATGGAGGACCTACAGTTTAACGTGGGATCCGAACCACGGTGTGGAGTCATGGCATTCCTCACATTCACAAGTTGTGATTAATACACGTCTTGTCAGAGATGAAGGAAGGGTTTGGCAATCAGATAAATCTGTGCCGGGACCGAGGATCGAATTCCGGACTCCCAGCACAGAAGTCCAACACCTTACCCCCTAGACCGCCAGGTCACAGAAACAAAATAGGCGTGAAGTATAGAGTGAGCATTTCAATTCTTACGTGTATAGCGTCCTATCAATTAAATCTCCTCCTCCATACACCCTCTCTCTCTTACTCGGATAGGTTCTCTCTCTTTCTTACTCATACACGTTCTGTTCAACTCTGCACAACCAACGGGAACCCAACACACAGGGACAAGGAGCGTAAGGCCCGAACAATAATAGCCGAAACCACAATCACGTTGCGTCGGTAATCGGGGAGGGGTTGGTTGGAGGGGAAGGACGAGGGGTGTCTGTCTGAAGTCCTTCGTAACGAGGAGCGTGACTGAGGATATCCTGTACGTGAGGGAACTCGCATTCAACTTCATTACAAATCCATCGGAACTCGAAGAAAAAGTGTCGATTATTGTTTCTGGTTAGCAAGAATTAAAGTGGAAATTAAAAAAAATTTAAATCAAAGATTTGATGTCAATTGACGTATAAAATTATATTTTTAGACGAAGAAGAGAAATCACGTAATCATTATAACAGTAACTCACAAGCAAACCAAAGCAGGAAAATGGTGTAAAATATCAACGTTTGAAATATAAATACTAATACTAATAGTAATATAAACAATATAAAACACTTCCTCCATTCAAAAATGTTTAGTATGCCGATATTATGATAAAAATAGTCATGTCATGTTTTTATCGTTACTAATGTCTCAAGAATTCTCAATGGATTTCAAGTGTAAATATCTAGTATATATTTTTAGCTTGAGTTTAAATTTGCTTTCGTGATCAAGTTATATATAAAAACAAATTAAAATTATTTTCATAGAGAACATCCGTTTTTCATGAGCTTAGGAAATCAGTCTCGCAATAGATAGCAAAATTAAAAATACATAAAAACACATAAGTATAACATCATGCCTAGCCTCAAAGAATTTCCATGACAAGTTTCGTTAGAATTTGTCAACGTATTTGGTAGTAGTGAGGACTAAACAAACAGAAGAAATTACAAATGGTCGAACTAAAACAGGACTTACAATATATACTTGACCAAGTTGAGTGAAGTCTTCGATTAATATGTCTTATGATAGTTAATATGTGAATAAAAACCTTAAACTAAATTATTGTTTATAATATCATGTCAAAATTATTCTACACTTAATTTCGATCAAAACTAATCCTAAGAGAAGCCATTATTTAAACTGCTTCGGTGGTCGCAGCTCTAAAACGACACTCTTCACAATATAACGGACTACCAATGACTGATATAAAGGTTTAGATCCCTGTCGGGTGTTCTGAGGGTGGTTTGTCCTAAATGTTCTTCCACTCTCCCGTGGGTAAATGTGGGTTAACATTCTTAAAGTTCAGCCTTCCTCGTCCTTAACACACTAGCGTAGTTGGTACAGTATGCGTATAAACCTAACGTGTAGCAAGACGTGGTGCTAAAAAAAAGCAACATATATTTAATATAATTTTAACGTTTGTTAGTTCCCAACTAATACATCTTTTAGTCCGTTTACAAATCTAACCTCTTGGTGTACAATTCTAATACAGTAGAGGACCAATTTCTCTCACCGTGTGGTTTTATCTTGCTCACTTGTTGGCCCCCCAAGAATTTGACGACGCAATTATGCATTCAGAAATGTAAGGGGAGTTGCCTATTCGCTTCATCTCACGGCGTTCGCCCCAGAGGTTTCGCCGACTGTCCAGTACAGACCGTTTGAGATGCGAGGCTCACACACCTGGTAAACGTTGGATAAAACTGTTTTTTTAACATCGCGTATTACTACCCGTTCGGGTTATACGCCTATGTACTAATTGCATTAATGATTTTAGGGATGAGTAAGGTTATATTTATAGCAAGTGCACTCGCATTTGCGTGGAGGGAAAGTGGAAAACCTTTTCGAATAAACAACCCTCACTACACATGACAAATATTCGAACCTCGGTCTCCCCGTGATCTGCAGTCTAGTCTACCACGATAGTAGTGCTTTAGATCATGCGGCCACCAAAGCGGGTTACAAAACTGTTCATCGTTTCATAAGACTAGGTAGCCATTGAGACGAAAGCCTTTAATCAAAATATTTTTTTCAAAAGAATATTTTGTTTTTGTATCCATCCATTGGTATTTTATTTCTACTGGGTGGTTAAATATCATGTGATTTTTAGGCTACGTGTACCACAAAAGTGATCACAAAAAAGAAAATAACTTAACAAGTTCTTAACACCTTCCCACTAAACTTATTTAAGCTTCAAAAGTAATGGATCTATCGTTTCGTGGGCTTAAACAAAAAAAAAAGAAACTACCATTATTTTAAAAGACAATACCTGCGTGTAAATTTTAAAAAATGCTGACGAAATAAAACGTTTTATGTTTCGAGTTTTTATATCTGGCTAAGATACCAAATAAGCTTTAGTTTTCAAAAATTATACTTTTATAAAAACAAATTATGGTTCAATGAATTCATCAACTTATAGGCCTACAATGATTATTTTGTCTAGGCCAAATTAAGAAATTCTCAACTCCACCCATACATAAAAAAAACTAAAGCTCGTATTTTAGATTAATTAGAAATACTACTACTTATACTACTACCACTGGCCACTAATACTACTATTACTAATAATAATAATAATAATAATAATAATAATAATAATAAAGCAAGTAATTCCAGATATTTATATCGAGGACGAAAATATGTCCGTTATAAAAAGCCATGTATAGATATATGTATCCTCTCGTTCTAGAAATGTAGCCAAAGGCAATATTTTTTTATTTATTCTTTGTCACGCCATTGTTAATTCTCTTTATCGACATGGTTTCAATCCACCTCGGTGCAGTCGATCAAACAAAATTCTCTCTCTTTCTCTCTTCCTGCACGCCTCTTTCTTCGACACTTACTCTTTTTCTCACACGACGGACATTCGCCCCCCTCCCCCCCACAGCCCCCTAACATTCTTTAATCTCGAACCAACCAACCCTCACTACAACAGCTGTCCAGAAACATGATGGGATATTCTGGACCACACCGCCATAGGAATTCTCGGCATATCCACCCCCCCCCTCCCCCACACACCCTCTAACTTTCCTTTCTCCATAGCCTCACTCCCTCCGGCAAACCTTATCATCCATCTCTTCTACCTTATCCATCCCTTCAACTCGTGTACACTCTAAGACAAAATAAAGTCGATACTTCAAAATAGATTGAAAAAAAAAAGATAGTTTTGAAATTATTAACTATCGCAAACACATTTTTTTAAACATTAATTTTGTTAGTTGGGTAACCCACTTCAGTGGTCTTACGGCTTAATGAGTCACTCTGACAATAAACTGAACCGCCGATGACTGGGAGGTCGGGGTTCGAATCCCAGTCGAGTGAATTGAGGTTTTTAAAAAAATCCACTCTTCCTCCAAGCAAATTCAGAAATATCTAAAAATTCAGTCCTCCTCATCCATACCATGCTAGCGTAAATATTATCGAATATGCGTTTAACTCGAAGGGCTAGTAAGATGCTAAAAACCGCAATTAGTGGCATAGTAGAGATCAATTAAATGGTTAGGCTTCAAATGTTTTGAAAATATCGATAGATAATATTGCACTTTTATCAATTTATATATAAATAATTAGAAACTACAGGGTGGGCCACAGAAAAGTAGCCCGCCTCCTATATCCAGCAGGCGCCTCACTCTGTATTGGAGGAGGTCAATCCCCCTCCACCCCGTCTTGTGCTTTAGACAAGCAGTTCACTTGCTCACTCTTCATGTCACAATATGGGTGGAAGGGGATTGACCTCCTCCAATTCAGAGTGAGGCGCCTGCTGGATATAGGAGGCGGGCTACTTTTTCGTGGGCCACCCTGTACATTATAAAGTGGCTCACGAGAGTAGGATTGTATGTGTTTCTCCATTTATACTTTCATGTGAATTAACCACATTAATAGGTGCTCACCAATACATTTCTAAGCTTGGTTTTCTATGCCTCTTTTGAATTGATTTTAGTATCAATTTTAAGTCATATATTAGAAACAAATGTTTTAATTTGTTTATAAAAAAATTTATGGCATCAGACCACAAGCGAGCTATACCAACCGAGCAGCCACCACATGTTGGCGAAGATGGTGCCAACATTTGCGGATAGAGGGTGTCATGTGGCCAGCACAATGAACCCTCCAGTTATTAGTTTCAGTTTTCTAAACCGAATTCGTTAATTTTTTTATTTAAGTAGCTCCTCATTTGTCCTCCCAAGGCTGAGCTGACCATGTTCCTGACCAAAGGCTGAGCTGACCATGTTCCTGACCCACTGCCTCACTGGAAAATATGGGACCCCCGGAGAGTCAAAACCGGGACCTCTGTACCTATAGCCAAGAACTTTGACTACTGGATCACAGAGGCGGTTAATATATCTATAACAAACTAAAAATGTACACCCCTTAGATAAAATTGTAAGGTTTTAAATATAAAATTACTTTTTTATGATATCTTTTAATTGTGGTGGAGTGTACAAATCGCACGACCCATTATTCTTCCTCAAGTGTTTCCCGTTATCGTCGTGAGGAATACACTCTAGTCCAGTGTGAGGTCTGAAAATAATGGAGGTCTGACTTTCAACTTTATGGTTCATTGAAGGTGTCCACTCTAATTATATTTATAGACTTAATCAAGTCACCCTGGTTTAAATGACAACCTCTTTGGTATGTTCACTAAAACTATTATAAAAGAAAGGAAGTTTGATTTAAAAAAATATTTTGTGGTCTAAATTGAGAGTATTCTCCCATTATATTATTGTTATTATTTATTATTTTTTTAACCGTTATCACTTAGACCACACGATTTAAAGTAGGAGTACATTAAAGATGTTTTGTTAGTTTTATAACGGTCAAAAGGAGTAATAAATATACTACTGTACCAGAAAGACAACTCTTCCATAATTATTCGAAATAATTAACTTGTTTCAATAAATAATTATCTATAGATTTTTTATGCAGTAGTTTCATTCCATTAAAGATCAATTTCTCTTTTTTCGTTTTGAAATAATATTCTGTATTCGTTTGAATATTGCTAGTTGAAGTTTATGAAACAAAATCAAATCAATCCTAATTAATTTATGCATTGAATGCATCATAAATGTAAATATTATCAGAGAAACAAAATTATTCTATTTATTTGTCATTTCCCAAATAAATAACAGAATAGTTTTAGTGTTAATTTTTAGTTTCAATTTAATTATCGTTATATTTATACTACCAGTTAAAATACAAAACAATTCATCCTTCCTTAAAATACAAAATTGTTATCAAATTTAATCAATCGTAAAATTATAATAATTAGTTTTAGAGCTACTTAAATAACTAACAGTGGGTAACTAACTTAGCGCTAAAAGGCAACAACTGAAGACGACAAAAAAAAAATCTGACAAAACACTGACTCATTATTACCAAACTTCAATCAAGTGATTAACAATGCTGACCCCCCTAATACATGCCTCATTTCAGTGGCCCATTGTTCCCCAGAAAACAACAACAGAGAACAACAAAATTTCGACAATCTCCCTCCTCACAACAATACGTACTCCATTTAACACCTCACCTCACTGGCAGAATAGATAAGGGGGGTGGGGAGGAAGATAGTGGGAGGAGCACCATATTCACCGTGTTTTATCAGAAGACGACACAAGACCACTATCTAGTTAAATCTTTAAAAAAAAAAAGTTAAAAAGAAAGAACAGTAGTATCGTAAAACTAACCAAACCATTCATTATTGTTGTTAACATGTTGGTTACTAAAATATTCGTTCTTTAACGGAGCTGCCTTCCTTTATGATATATTTAGAGCGGACGTGCTGTGCTCGTAGCTTATCAAGTGAAACAGTCTCTTGATTGATTAGAGCTTACATTCCTATTTAAAATTACATCTAGTTTATGAGTACTCTTTTTAAATATAGAGGTAGGCTTAGACATAGTTATAAATTATACATTTAAAAGATATGTATGTATAAATATATATGAAATTATATACATAAAAATATTTGTATACAAATTATATATATCATATTCTGGAAATTGAAAAATGACACCTGGACACTGTAATCGAACCCGGGACCTTTGGCTTAGTACGCCAATGCTCTACGGGTACAATTCCCGTGTTTAGGTGTCATTTTTCAATTTCTATAATATGATATCTAGATGGAGTAATTCCCACTAAATGCATAAATAATCGCTTTGGCTATTTAATTCTTACAAATTATATATATGTGAATGTGTGTTGGGCGCTCAAGGAGGAAGCAGAGGACAGGGTACATTGTTGATCAAGTTCACTGAAAAAAAGGAATGGACCTGTCTTAAGACAGAACACATAATAATGATGAATGCGTATTAAGTACAGAGAGGTATTTACATAAGTATTTTGTAAAATGCACAAAGAGTGTAAGGTTATTTTATATATATATTTATATATTCACAATAACCTTACACACACACACACACACACACACACAAGTATGGAGAAATTATTGTTATACTAAAAAAAATATATATATTTATTTACAAAAAAAATAATAATTACATCTCCCAAATTCCCAAAAGGTTATTTTGGAATATCGTGCATCTGTATGCGTTTGTTCACTTATGCACAGCTAAAACATTAAGATGTTTTACTTTAAATTATATATTTTATAATATCTCCATCTTAACTCAAAGTGAAAGCTTAAACAAAGTAATAAAAAAATATACTTATTCATAAACGAATCGGTGTTTTCCCATGCGGCACCCTATACTCTTTCTTTCTGGTCATAGCCGACACAGTAACATAGTCAAGGGTGGTCCAAGGGTTTCGTGCGCCCCGGTCGTATTCTGTAACCCTATGTATCAACAACAATTCATGATTCATCTGTGTTAATAAAATGAAGAATTTGTTTATATATGTGAGTGTGTGTCTATCATGAGCTTGGCGCCATATCTATCAGACGCAAATGTCTAAAATTTTAAAATTAATAGCCCCTGTGGATGAACATATGCATCTCAAAGCCAGAATGTTAATATTTGGTTTTGATATTTTTTATTTAGTTAAATACTGTTTCGGAAGAAATAAAGTGAAGAGAGCCCCAGGCAATGCTGTGTACTTCAAGGTTCGTATCTAATATGATGTTTTAATGTGATCGTAACAATACAATATGCTTATAAACTGAACAGGTAGTAAGACGTGGTGCTACAAAAAAAGACGGTATTTTTTATCTGATATTGGTACAAATATAATTATCATAATAATATATAATATAATGCGCTACGCAAATTATACATAATAGGAAACTAAGATACTAGGGGAAAAGTATTGAATATTAAAACTAAAGATGAATAAAAAAAATCACTATAGGAAACAAATATTTTTTGCTTTAAACAAATATCCTAAATGTTTTAAGATGAGGGGCGTTTCAATTAAGGCTATAATTAGAACCAATACGACTCGATTCAATATAAACATGTCACTAATACGTAGGGTTATCACTGCTCTCTTGTAGAGACAAGTGATGCTACTTACGCAAGGCTGGAGAGTAGAGATTGAAAAGGACAGACTGGACGGTGGCTGATAAATAATTGGAAGCTCGTTTAATTTAAATATATTTTCTCCCCAACACTTGAAAAAATTGTTTGGATGCACCCCGAGGAACTTTGCGCCCACCCCTTAACATAACATACAAGAACAAATGACATTGTAACTTCTCAGAAAAGGAGGCTGTTACTAGTAACATGTTAAACATAAGGGCTATCGACCACTTAATATAAGGAGACAGGGATTATCCAATAGTAAAAGTACTCGCATTTGCTAGGAAAAGTGTTTGGAGAGACCTCATTGAAATATTTTGGTAACGCTTACCACCCGAGCGAGCGAACTTGGTCGGGATTCAAATCCTAAGCTTTGTGTCAATTATGATCTTACGAATCATACGTCTTAGACCGCTCGGCCACCCAACCAAAATCTGGATACAGTTGTATCTACAGTCCAATTTCCATAAGAAGGGTCTCTTCTGTCAATTATAAGGGCTATTAGTTCTATTTAAACTTAATAATACGTCAATTCATGTGATATGAAGCTGTAACTTTTGATATAATATATTACCAATGTATTTATCATAACATTAGCGATATAGTAAAATTTTATCAATTTTGGAAGCAAGAATGTTTGTATTTTCTAAAACGACCTTTTTTTTTATGAAAATTGTGATATCTTAAGCATTGAATTGGTTAACATAACGTTTTTACAGTGAAATTATAAATAGTGCAACGTAACCTGAATATACGTACAGTTAAATAGTTTTTTATTAACAAAACTAACCATACTTGTTCCCTCCCGCCCCTACGTGTCAAACTTGTAAATATTACTTCTCTCGCCGCTCATAAAAAACCATGTAATGTGGTAACTTGTATATAGCCTACATATACATGATTTTATCAATATAAGCCCTTTTAATATTTTCACTGCGTCTGTTTGTATATGCTATCAATTAGTATTTAAATGATATTTTCAAAAGTAAAACACAAAATTGAAATTCAAGTGTGTGTGTGTTTAAAAAAAACAACTAGATATACCATTAAATTTCAAAGTGTATGAGTGCTATAAATATCATAAATTATTATATTACTTTAAAACAAAAATATTATTTATTTATAAATGTACATGTCCTCAGTACCAATATAGGGTTATATATATGTATATATAGGGTTTTATATATATATATGTATATATAGGGTTATATATATATATGTATATATAGGGATATATATATATGTATATATGTATGTATATATAATATATGCGCTTATATTTATACTTATAGCCTCTGATAATATGTCTAGATGATTTAATTACAGTTTAAATTTGATCTCCACAAATAAATTGAGCGTGTGTAATATTTGTCAGTTTTAATTGTCTGACAGATAATATTAAAACTAAATTAGATAAAATTGTATTTTATTGGTTCCGAACTCTCTAGCATTACTTGTATAAATCTATTTTATATTTCAATGTATAAATTACAGCAACTTAAAATTGAAGATTTTATATCGAATGTGTTTGCTTTCATATCCTAATCAAAAGAATAATTCATTTGGGGTGCTGTTTTAACCGTGAGATAAACTGAATATACTACCGCTGATTTTATTAAATTGTAGGTTTTTTGTAGTGTTTTGTTTAAGGCCACAAAAATTAAATAAATTAATAAGTAAATAAAAAAAACTGCCTTTGTCTTATACGTCTGGAGTTTATCTTCATTAATTTCCCAAATTTTAATTTCTATAAAATATGAACCAACAAATTATCTGAGCTAAACAACGATTTTATCAAACTACATACACACATGAAGTTTTTGAATTCCTCATAAATACAAAACGTTTGGGGGGAG
>CABFWB010000240.1:132731-147295 GCA_902151455.1 Timema bartmani
TGTGGGTCAAGTCTGGGAATATTTCCTCACCCACCGCTGACGACACCACAAGGAATTCTATACGACGCGCTCACAATTTTCTTTCTCTCTCTCTATCTACATATATGTTTATTTTTATTTCGAAACTCACTAAACCCGGTACTCCCAGCAATATGAAAATAACATAAGAATCCACGCAAACATACGATGAGATTGCACGCAAATTTGAGCCATCCGTACATATGTTTTAAGGCACACTTTCATGCGGTAAAGCCCGCGGCTGTTTTTTTTTATATATGTGAGTTGCTCGCACGCTTATCGACGGTCCCCCCTTCCCCCTTCTAAATCCCCTTTCCAATCCTACGGACCTCTCCCCCCCGGAACTCCCAAAAATGGAGTTCTGGATTGGCACGCCAATGGGTGCGGGGTCAAATTTACCCCTCACCCCCCTCTAACCCCGTTTCAATCTCACTCTAAAACTTTCGGAATCAATAAAACGATTGCACGGCAATACCCCCACCTTTATTTTCTACCATAGCTCGTCTTTTACGCCCTTAAAATAAATGATGCCCTCTAATTCTTCCTCCCCTTCCTCCTCCCCACGTTCCCTCTACTCCACACAACTACTTCCGGCCTCGTAAGCTCCTTTAATATTGCGTTTCATCGTACATGATAAATTATTCATCGGTGCGTGTCACGCCGTCTATGTCAAAAGTGAGACTATCCACGTAACCCGTAGCCCTTATAATTGACAGAAGAGACCCTTCTTATGGAAATTGGACTGTAGATACAACTGTATCCAGATTTTGGTTGGGAGGCCTTATTTCTTACCAGAATATTATTATACAGTATTATTTTGGTAGGATAAAAGACCTTCCATGACATACTAGGAAGTACGTTCTCGAAGCCGTTTTATCCTACTAAAATACTACTATACAGTAGGATTGTGGTAGGAATTAAGGCCACAGGACGAGCTTCCTAAAAAATATATATCAGGTTATGGTAGTCTTTTCCTAACAGATTTCACTATGGTCCTATCTTACAGACTACGCCATAGTAGAATCAACCAAGGTAAGAGCGCCATAGTAGAATCAACCAAGGTAAGAGCGCCATACTAGAATCAATCAAGGTAAGAGCACCACAGTAGAGTGAACAAAGATTTCAGGATAAAATGAGTTTAAAAATTCTAACTTTATAGCTCATGAATGAGTGTGCACATGTTTTTAGAACGAACACCATACAAAGTTAGAGCGACACTGGGCGACTTCCCTGAGCTAACCGGCGACAACAGCTGGCCTCAAATAAATCAAAGTCTACGTGATACATATTCAGAGGAGAGACACACACATGCATGTACACGTATGTTTGTCGGCGAGAGTAGATCTTTCCTGCAGGTTTCTGGCGATGTGCAGATAATATCTCAGTTTGGATAATTTATTGGAAAGGGAAGGCACAGCCCCGTTTCAATTCCCAGGTTATATTTGAACACAATTTACAGACAAAAGGGTTGCCCAATTTTGTTTAAGTAATGTATTTAAAAAAAACTAGATAGCAAATAAACTTTATATAGCTAATACAAGGATAATAGCACTATTACAAATCCCTGCCGATTACATATTTATTATATATAGGCCTATATAATCATCATCATTAGGTCATCAATCTTGCGATTGGTTTGCTGCAGGTATCCACTTTTTTCTACCCTGGGCCAAATATTTTACAGCTTTGTACCTTCTTCTGCCAACATCGTCCGCTATCTGAATTATGTACTCCAGTTTTTTCTAATATTAAATGAAAATAAATAAATGTAAAAAAAATTCAAGTAAACCAAGAGATGTTATACCCTTAATTATTTAATTTAAATAATATAGATTGAAAAAATTATATTCTTGAGACGTTAAGGAAAAAATATTATGAGTTTAACAATGGCTGGCATAATGGCATTGGGAGTTGACAAAAGTGAAATAATTAAATATATAAAATTGTTAATATCATTATGTAGAAAAATAGCTTGGATGATAATCGTTCAGTCCTTGTAGAACATTTTAAACTATAAATGTTCTTGAATGGCTTTAAATGAGAAGGGATGCATCTCAGATGAATAATAAACATCCCAGCAATTGAATTGGTCTTCTGTTGAAAAAATTACTGTAGAAAATTCTTGAAAAATGAAAATCATAATATAATTAATATTTGAGAACTTTTCTCACAAATATTCCCAGTCCTAGTTAGGATCAAGGGCTAACTTATGATATATTAACTTTCAAATTTAATACCATTTTGATAATGTTTACAGGTGTGGTAGAATTTACAACTGTGGATTTAATAAATTTTTAAATCGACGCTGAGCTAAAGAACCTCGAGCAAGATTTGAATTGGGCCAGCTCACTTCCACGAGGGATAATTCGAAAACTTTCCGTACTGAAGTGCAAGAGGTGAGCTCTCACAATAAAAAAACAACCATTCCCGAAACTGTAGATTTAAATTGATGATATCAAAATGAATATATAAGAAATAATAAATGAAAATAGTCTGCAAATATAATATAAACGATATGAGATTAAGATTTCTTTTGAAATCGACATATCAAGAAATTCAAAGTTGGCGGTTTTAAATGTCAACCAGATTCCCTCTCTGTTGATTGGTCTATACATCTCACACGCTAGTTCTCCTGATTGCTACTAGGGGCGCCAGCTTGAACAAAACAAATATAATGGCCTCCGTTCTAGAAACACTGTTTGTAGATAATATGGCCCATCCAAACGAAAATTGCAAGGATCTATTAACCCACATTGGCAAGTGTCCAATACTTGCGTATTACCTCCCATTGTTTATTTAAATACTTCCTTGTCCTCTTTTGTTCGTAGGACGTTCAGATTCCGTGTTTGTTTGTATTAAATAAACGTTATGTAGCTACGACATTATTGGCTAACTTCTTAAGATCCCTACGCTCGTATTTGAATAAATATACACTTGAAAAATTTACGAGAAAGTTATTAAAAAATATCCAGGAGAAAGGTCTGTCCTGCATCTGTCTAGTGTAAAAGTTATTCACTGTTGAAATTAATGGCAATGCATCCGTCCCAAACTCCCCATCATGATAGAACCAGTCTAGTGTGAGCTTGACGTCAGATTCCACGTGAAAACTGACACGTGTTTGAGGATGTTTTACACCCCCACGCTCATACTTATCTTAGAGCACGAATTAAACATTAATTTTACATAAATATCAAGATGGTCAACAGACACAACTGACTGACAAGACAAAGTTGTATATTCAAATAAATAAGAATAATAAGTATTACTTTAAATCGAGCCAGGAACACTCTTAGGCAGCAATATTCAACATTAGTAGATGTTCCACAAGAGGGAGATTACTTTGGGACTGGGAGTGACTTGAAACTGTAAGCTACTAAGTGGGGCGCTGAGTCGACGCCCTCAGGCGCCCCTCTTGAGCTATGTGTTGCACTTTTCCTCGTTAAATATTAAACCACTTCTTAGTGGCTAGTGGGAGGGACGTGGGCACGAGGCCATCCCGCGTGACGTCACATTCCAAGGGCGAATTCTCTAGTGAGCAAGCTGTGGGCGTGACGAGACACATCCTAGCCTAGTGGGCTGGAAAAATCGTGAGCCCTTCTGGCTTTTGGTTGAGCAGTGAAGGGCTTATGGTTGAGTAATGTATGACAGGGCTTATGGTTGAATACTCACAGGGTTACTAGATGAGAAACTATAAGGTTTCTGCATGAGTAGTGACAGAGTTTCAGGTAGAGTAGTAATGTGATAACTGGTTGAATAATAACATGGTTCTGATTGAGTAGTGAAAGGATTTCCAGCTGAATAACAACAGAGCTTCTTGTTGAATAATAGCATGGTTCTGATTGAGTAGTGAAAGGGTTCTCAGCTTAATAATAACAGAGCTTCTTGTTGAATAATAGCATGGTTCTGATTGAGTAGTGAAAGGGTTCTCAGCTTAATAATAACAGAGATTCTTGTTGAATAATAGCATGGTTCTGATTGAGTAGTGAAAGGGTTTTCAGCTGAATAAACAAGAGCCTCTGGCTGAATAATAACATGGTTCTGATTGAGTAGTGAGAGGGTTTCCAGCTGAATAATAACAAAGCGTTTGGTTGAATAATAGCATGGTTACTGGCGGAGTAACGAAACGTTCTCCACTTTAGTGAAAGGGTTTACGTTTGAATAATAACAGAGCCTCTTGTTGAATAGTTCTTACTGTGTTATAGTATGCATTATATCCCTTCTTATTCTTCACTGTATTTTATTTGATTGTGTACCGAGTAACGAAATATATACTCGAATAAATCTATTCATCGCATGTCTAACCCCCATTGAAGCTTTATCAGCAGGAGCTTACACGGATCAAAGTGGGATCGCTACCACCTCCGTTCAGACTAAAACACCTGTAAGACATGCACGCTTCAGTTGGCCTGTTCTTGCTCCAATACGGTTGATACACCTTAACCGAGACATCAGAACCGTATGGAATCCACAGGATGAACTGGAGGTCATAATCCGTTTGTGCAGGAACATAATTACCTAACGTCATACAGTTGAAATTATTCAACGCATCTAAGCCTGTGCAAATCCATCATTTTAAATTTAGAAGATAGTTCGAATATTGTCTAACTTACACGAATCAAATCAGAATCGAATCGAATCTCATGCGTAAACATTTGTTTCGCGTCGAATCCAATTCTAATCTAATGCTAAATTTATTTTGTCGAATCGAATTCTATGCTAAATGATATTGGATCAAATATATTTTTTAAATATGTCCATATCTGAATCTATTAAATTATTTTAGGCTTGATATGACAATGTTTCAACTAGAATCTATGTTGAATATTTACTGTGCTTGGTTTCCGAATCCAATCCATTAGTAAATATTTGAAAAAAAATTGTTAAACCTTTAACACGTTTTAGCTTTATAAAATAAAAATGTAATAAATATCACTAATCTCAAAAAGTGAAAAATCAAGTATAGATCACACAACTTTTTTTATCATAAGATATTCACTGTCACACATCTCCAATGTCATTACTTTACTACATGGCATTCAAGTTAAGTTCTCTCTTCACTTAATCACGCAAATGGATAAAATTTATAATCCAAATCCGAATCTTACTAAGATAAGGGTCGAACAATCTCAAGGTGTGGGTGTAGGGAACGCGAGAATAGGCCGGTGTTTTTGCAGTTTTTATAGTAAAACTTTTTTGGACAAAATAAATAAAATATTTCTTTGGTAAAAACACACATAATGATATAAACAGTTTTTACATCTCTGTCATGGGCATAGCGGCATTACATAACAAACTTTTTAAGAAAAAGTTATTAAATTCCAGGACATTCTTGACAGATATTCAACAAAGGTTTATTAAATATATAGGCCAAATAGATAGCAATTTTCTGCAAACTGTTGACAAAACTGATTAGGATCACAAGAAGATATAAAATTCTTAGATTTATATTGAGTGATTGAAAGTTACCTACTCGTAACTAATTATCCCTTTTGTGCTAAAAACCAGAACAATAACAACTATCGGTGACCTGGTGGTCTAGGGATAAGGTGTCAGACATCTGTGCTGAGGGTCCGGGATTCAATCCTCGGTCCCGGCACAGATTTATCTGATTGGCAAACCCTTCCTTCAGCTCTGACAATACGTGTATTAATCATAACTTATGAATGTGGGGAGTACCAGGCCTCCACCGTGGTTCGGAATCCACATTAAACTGTAGGTCCTCCATTTCAACTCACAATCACCCTATCATTACACATTAACGTAAGTACGTATAACCCGAACGGGTAGTAAGACGCGGTGCTAATAATAATAATAACAATAAATATCTTAAATATTCGTGCTGAATATAATAATCCGTGTACATTAATTTTACAAACAAAATAATTCTTTTTACTACGTGTCCAGTGGTAAAATGCATATATAATAACTATCCAAACGGGATAGGAATGAGAAAGGAAGTATTTTAGAGGTAATCTACCCGCATTTGCGTGGAGGGAGAGTGGTAAAACCAAACCAGCCTCAGTAGAACCAACCGGGATTAGATCACCGAGCCCCTCGTGTTCAGAGGGCCAGTCTAACACTAGAGTGAAGCCTTAAACTTTTCAGCCACCGAAGCGGGTAAAAAAAACAGTAACTGAATGAATTGATTAAAACCTCAACCCTTTAAACTTTTATTCAATAACTCCCATTACAAGTATTTGATGTTAATTTAATTTTAAATTATACATAGGTTTCACAGGTTAAATTTAGAACCTTAATTACTAATTGGCATACATTTTAATAAAAACTCGCACAATTTTCCACGCACGACTTAACGCTACGCTAAAACTTTCTTCCCGATGTAATTTGCGTTTGAACAGATGAAAACTGAGGTATCTTCCATTTCAGGGCGTCATTAAACGTTTCTTCTCTAGTTTTCAACTAGAATTTTTTTTTCTTACTTGACTACATTTTCCATCTTTTTTTTTTTTCCTCAAAAATATAGACGGTAATTTAAAAATTTTGTTAATTAGAGACTTAATTTCGTCACTTTCTTCTGTTCTTTTTTTTTTTGTATCTACCTGTTGGGGTTAAATTGTAGCTTCAAGCTGGTTGGTGCAATATCATGATGAAAAATGTAATTGACTATAAAAATTCACTATCAGAGGGAAATAATATAAAGTAGCAAAATAAGCTTAGTCTTACCAAATAATATCTTACGAAATTTTAGCCTCAACCGTTTCAGAAAAATATTTCTTATTACTATAGTAAATATATTTTAGACTTGTGTCTTTTTGTATACTCTATTTCAATCTCTGTTTACTGACATAATTAAGTTACTGGTTTTTTCTCTTTTCTTCCTTTTGTATTTTTTTTCTCTCCCTCTCTAAGGAAGTTGAGTGACACCTTTCACACTTCCCCTAGAAAGCGTTTGATGAGACGAAACTTAGGTCAAGGAATTGTTTCATAGCCCACTTTGGTGGCCGCATAGTCAAAGGCGTTACTCTCGCAGTAGACTAGGTTGCCTATGACTGGGAGATCGTGGTTCGATCCCAGTCGGGTGTACTGAGTGATTTTCATAAATGGTTTCCCACTCTCTCTCTCTCTCTCTCTCTCTCTCTCTACCTCTCTCTCTCTCTCCTTCACGCAAAATGTGGATACACTGCCTCTAAATTCAACCTTCCTCATCCCAAGCTTATAAGCGTAATTAGAACATAAGCGTATGGCACGAATGGTTAGTAAGACGGGGTTGCTAACAGATAAAATTGTGTTATAAAAGACGGTTTTATTTAAGACATATATTAGGTCACATAAGCATTTACTTACCCCTACACATTGCTACTCATGGACTAGTCCATATAATTTAACTCTTTAGAGTCAATGCTAAGACGTAATTATTCAAAATTAGTTTTAATTAGTTATCTATTACAAAAAAGTAAGCAGAGCCAAATTAATTTGATCGAAACATTTTATAAAAATGTATCGAAAATAAAACATGGTTTAAAATATATTCTATTTTCTAACACATCGTCTTACCACCTATTCAATTTAGGGGCATATATGATCCAGTGGGGCAGGTTAAGTAGGAAAGAGGCATTTTAGAGGTATCTATCAGCATTTGCATTGAAGGAGAGTGGGAAACCATTTGGGAAAACCAAAACCAACATCAGTGGACCTGACCGGGACTCAAACCCTAATCTCAGTCATCATCAGGCCATTCCAAAATTAAAATTATATATATTATATATAAAATTATACCATTCGGCCATTGAAGCGATTAATATGTAATGCGATCAACACTTATCAAATAACACTAACACTATAGTGAAATGTGTTCAATGCGAGTGCGTGAACTATATTTGTATTTTACAAAAGGTGTTTCCAAAAGTGTATTCTTAAGAAAATAAAGATATACACTGGAACCTGGATAATTCGAACTTGAAGGGACCAGGAAAAAATTCGAATTAAATAAGTTTCTTAAAAGGAATTCCCTTTTCCACTTCCTTTATCACCGCTACTTTTTCGGGCAAAGTTAATTATTTGGCTACGACAGTGACATCACGATACACACACATACACACAAATACAACTGTACAGTATGTACTAAACAAAACTAAAACTAAACAAAAATAAAATAAAATCGCACGTCACAAGAATATCGCTACGACCGAATAACTAAGAACAGCGCACGTAACCACTTGAGAGGTTCGACCTTGACTAATGAAGTACAAAACTGTACTTGTGAACAAAGACGTATGGGTGAGCGGGGGAGTGGGAGGAGCATGAAGAAGGGTACTTCTGCACAATACATTACAACTTACAAAAAGTTCGAATTAACCAAAACCAAATTCGAACAATCCACGATTTTTTAACATTGTTTTAATACAAATTTCACGGTACCAGGCGAAAAATTCGAATTAAAGAAGATTTTGAATTACGTAAATTCGAATTGGTCAGGTTCCACTGTACATTTCAGTGCACTTAAATAGTTTGATATTGATTATCTTTGTAGTTTGTTTCTATACATCTATTTAGGATGTTTCAATGATTTTAAACACAAAAAAACTATTAAAAACCTTAATCAACACAAAACAAATTCTTGGTATTTTGTTATTAATGACCAATGGTTTTGATTAAATTCTATTTATTCATAGAGTATAGGATTTTAAATAATATTTCATGGGTCAGTTAAAATTTCGTTCGACCTCCTCGCAAACATGAGCTGGTACTTAACACATGAAGTCAATAATTGACATCACTTGTCATATTGACAGGCCTATCAATATGGAATTTTTTTTTAGAAACTATTACATTTCGATCAAAAGGAAAACATAGCTTGGTGACCTTACTTTTGTCTGTCTATAGTGTACGTTGTTCCTATATTCACTGTGCATTAGTTAATGTTAGTTTGACTAGCATTTTGTTATGTATTAAGCGATAGCTTACTATATTATGTGTTATTTCAAAATATTAATAGCGCCAAAATAAGTTTTAAATATTTCAACAAGGCTTTTTTTTTTTGTTAACAACGCTTTAGTTTGAGTTCTACTGATAGAATTTTTTGTTGTGTGAAATTGTAACATGAGTTAATTTTCAGCGTATAACCCAAACGGGTATTAAGACGCGGTGCTAAAAAAAAAAAAAGCTAATTTTCAAATACTTTTTAAGCACATTTGCGGAGAGATGAGATATATGAAAAATGCCTCTAGATTCAGCCTTTCTCTAGCAAATCCAGTACATTTTTATAGGCTAACAACAGAAAATGTTAATACATTCGAGAACTAGCAGTGAGCTTTCTTTTTATCTTGAGATAAGGAGTTTCTTTTTTGTTTTCCCTTTCTCTTAGTGACATGGCAAAGAGTGTTTGTAGGTGAAGAGTGAAAGGGAGTACAAGCTAAGCCAGACTAGAAACTTAGTTCCATACAACGAATTTTGTATTTTAATCCGCGATTGATACTACCTTAATGTATCGTGCTATCCGGGCGTATTAAAATGTTTTTGTACATCTTGGATAACGATAAATTACCACGAATATATTTTCAGTCATGCCACAAACAAATGTGATTTAAAACACATTATGCTGGTCAAATATTGAACGTTTTATATTGTGTCATTTAGTTGATATTGGTAACATTGCTGGGTATTGAATTATCAGAATGTATGTGTTGAATTTTGAAACACCCTCAACATAATATATATATATATACATGTGTGTGTGTGTGTGTGTGTGTCGTTAATCTTAGCCAGAAGACACATTGTTCATCTCATCTCATCACCTGGCCAATGAAACAATTTTTCCCACGGCTCATCTTCAAGAACACCTCTTAGCATGGGAAAAGCAGCTAAAGTCTGTTCACCGTAGGAATTGTTTTCTGAAAGGCCTTTTACCCTACCATAAAGCTAATATATAGTAGGAAATTTGTAGGAAAAAAGACCTTTCAGAGAGTAATTCCTACCGTGAATGGAATATATTTGTACCAGAAGCTCAAATTTAAAACAGAATTTCTTAAAAATTCCTTAAAGCCAAATGAATTATTAATCGAAAACCAAGCGGAATTTTATTCATATTTAATTACCTCTAAAATACAACCATAGAATACATTATGACGTTTCTATTCTCATTTATCTTTTTAATATTCTTTTGTATTCAGGAAGTAGCCCATGAATCAACTATTTTATCTAAATTATACCGGTAACAGCTTATTAAACTAAAGATTTACTTAATACGTGGAAACTATGAAATATCTTAGTATCAGTGTTTTGCGTTTATTTGTGTTTTTTGGATAAACTATATAATCGTATATATGCTAAGTTTAAAAATTCAAGAATGCCCTCAAAGGCAAAACGCTGGCATGAGCCATTATTATTCTAGAATATATTTCATGAAACCTGACCTACTCTTTGATGGAATCCGCAATGAGAAAGCCATTCTCTGGAAGCTATCGTTGTAGAACACACACATATATATGTGTGTGTATATGTATATAGTATATGGGTAGATATATATATTTATCTAACTTTGATCCTTTGCAGGTTTAGCTCTTACATTCTTGAATGTATTAATTAGAGATGGATTGTTTGGTTTGGCATATATAAATATATATATATATATATTCTGCCCCGCAGCTTAATGAATGGCAGGAATAAGTTTGTTTTGTATTTGACTCAAAATTAATTCCACAAACTTTTCTATTAGAAAAAAAAACTTTATTTTTTCTGTTTGTAAAGCACGTTCTTTCATTTTGGTTTGTAAAGCTTCCAAACATTCAATTAAAATACTGTCCAATTGCAGACAAGGCCAGTATAAATCAACTTTTTACTTTGTTAGTGTGAAATCCATTGCAGAGCAATAAAGTAGCTTGAATCATAATAGATTAGTCCACGTAACATTGAAGGTTATTTTTAATAAAAAAAACACTTCATGAGAGAGAATACATTTTTATTGAACTGGAAAAGTTATTATCTAGGTCAACAGATAGCCGACAAGAAAACAGATTTTAAATTAAATATTGACTAGTTGCGGTTTTTATTATTGACTTAAAATAACAATGTATCGGAAAATAGATTTATCCAAACTGAATTTGAATATCTACTAAAATTTTAACTAGTATATATAACTAGCAATCCCGCATGGCGTTGCCCGTGACCCATTGTGGTATAATTATATAAACCCCCCTGCCCCCCACACACAAATATGGTTTAGAATTACCGTCAATTTCGTACACACTTTTTTCCCCCCGAGGAGGACGCGGCATAATTTTACCACAGTTATCTCTGAAACGTAATTCTAAACCAGATTAACAATATTTTCTTCAAAAGTTTTTGTTAAAAATAGCCTAATTAAAAAACTGATTAAAAATTTAAAAATCCGGCTTCAAGGTGGATTCGGACGCCCTTCCGTCCACCGATGTTAAAAATTCCAGATCTCTGCGTGCCGTAGATTTGGCTGGGCGTCGCACACAAACAAACACACACATAGACAAACACTTCCTTCTATTATTGGAGAGGTATCATTTGCAAGCGATAAAATATTGTTTTTATCTATTGAGAGTGATTTATCAGTAATTAACAATCAGTAGAAAACATATCTGCTTCTAGATAATCCTAGACGTATTTTGGGAGAAAATATATTGATAAGTTACTGATATTTAAAAGGAAGTGATCAAAAGGTTTGACTGAAAAGAAAGCATGGTATTATCTGACCTAGGAGGCTGGATGGTTTTCAGTAACGGAAAGGACTCTTAATTGTTTTTTCCTTTCACTAAACGTACGATTATGTTCCAATAGTTAGGATAGCCCAAGCTGCAGATGGCGAATTCTAGCTGTAGTCTATAGCTTTCTTTTAATATAATAATGGAGAATAAAAACGAGATTTAAAGGTTAATATCAAATAATTAAGATCGATATTATTTTTAAACAGTTCATATTATTTTGATAAAGTATTTTATAGATGCGTGCTAGGTTTTAAAATAATAAGCAACGTCAATTATCTATAGATGGCAGACTCCGTTCATCCTGAATTTAATTTTAGCTTTTAGTAATCTATTTTTCATAGTTTAGTACCTTCATTTTGAAATTTAAGGCCCATAACTTATATCCTTTAGTATATAGATATTATTAGGATACATTTAAAATTTAGTTCAAAAAGTGTAGTTTTTTTAAAAAGGACCTTTAAAATTGACAAAACTATAAAACTTTATACTGTAAATGCAAAATTAGGCGTAAAGATAACCATATTAACATGGAACAGACAGATTTCTAAAGAATGAATATATACAAACTAGTCCCATACAAAACCACCATCAATCTATGTTTATGTTTCTCCATTTAGCTTGGAAACATATTCTTATCACGCTTTTAAAATCCCATTAGATGGAATACACTTACAAATCGCTGGAAGCATAGTTTGGTTTTAAAACAAAAATATAATACATAGGTCACGGAATGAATATAAATCTCCCATGAAAAATTATAGGTCTGAGTATGAAGATTAACTATATACATAAAATGCTCAATCTTTGTGCTTAGCATTTTCAGCATAGTTCTAAAATGATGAATACAAATAAATTGGACCTGTGATAAAATATTAATTTGAGCTCGTTGCCAACATGAACACATATAAAATGTTGTCATACATACATTATGACATTATCTATATAGATATAAGCTTGTTTGGATGTGTATATGTTTTTGTATACAAATGTGTTTCTTTATTTTTTCTTGATTCCTATGAATGCAGATTCTTTCTAATGAAAAGGAGTAGCAATAAGGGCATTTTTTTTAATGGAATGAATGCACCCAATTTACCCGAAGTTAGAATTAAACAAATATTTAGTTAAGAAACACAAGGTATTCCTCGGGAGATTTGAGCCCTACGTGATTTTCCACAACATTAACAGCCTCATTTCTGTTAATCAATAATAATGTAGAAAAATATATCCAAAGGAATTAATTTTGGATAGTATAAATACAACCCTAAGGACACACAAACACACACACACACAGACATCCAAAGCCGTTGAAATAATTGAATAACTGCCACATTATTTTACGAATTAATATTAATTCATCTTGTGTTACAGAATTGTTAACATAGATTAAACAAAAACTCCTGATTCTTGCATACCTATAAGTATTTTAACACCTTTTCTTAGTACCCGTTCGGGTTATACGCATATTTACCTACCACGCTAATATGTCAGAGATGCGGAGGGTGGTACTTATAGGAAGTTTACCCGCATTTTCATGGAGGGAGACTGTAAAACCATTTAGGAAAAATCAGCTTCAATACACCAGACCAGGACTCGAACCCCAATCGCCCCATAGTCGGTTTTCTAGTCTACCACGAGATGTGACGCCTTAGGGCTCAAACCATGCAGCTACCTAAGTGGGTAAAGCTATAAGTTGTCATCACTTTATCAATACGTAAAAAATTGTGTTTAAAAAATTAAAATCATAGTTTTCTAAGAAATTACTATTGAAATAATATCCAGAGTTTAAACTAACTTTACTTCTGACTGGATCTAACTTGATTTAGTCACAGCCTCTTCAACTGAAACCTTAGCAGATATCACTCACTATAGGGGGTCATTACCAACAATGTCTTCACCTGTCCGACTCCCCCCCTTGGTGTAATAAAACTGGTGAAGAAAGAAACTTGGGAAAGGGAATAAGAGGTCAAGGCTGCTCAAAGGGAGGACAAAAAAAAATAAAAAATAAAGAGAGATATATTAGAACTGCACCAGTTACTTCTTCCATTTCTCAACGCGCGAGCCCTTTGTCAACTTTTAATTATTTCTTCCTCTAGTTTAGAGTGAGGGGGGTAAAAAAAAAACAAGGAATGAAAGGGCAGGAAGTAAAAAAAAAAAGATACACANAATGAAAGGGCAGGAAGTAGAAAAAAAAAGATACACATTGCGTGGGAGGGGGAAAGAGTAATTAAGTAAAACCAATAGAACCAGAAAGTAGGTGAGGAAGGATAAAAAAATAAGACAGAGGAGGTGGAGAGAACAAAGTAAATGGACAGAAAACAGAAAGAGAGAAAACTAACACACGGGGAGGAAAAAACATGACTAGAGCAAACGAAGAGTAAAAAAATAAATTACAAACATTGAGTCGAGATTAAAGTTTCAGTCAGAAGATCCGCGTGGTATCTTGTGAGTAATACAAACACAAATTTGTGGCAACTCGGGTTATTCCTCACTCTTTTGAAGTTAGTTCTATCCTCAAGAGTGTCGCAAATTGTTGGAAGTTTCGTATGAGCTGCACCCTGAGTTTGTTTGGAAGAATAGTAGAAAAAACTTAAATGTATTTCTTAGCAACCAACATTGATATCATTTTACTTTATTATTTGTGTTAATTTATGTTTTATTTTAAGCGTATGTCATATTTTACCATGGGCGATGCGGTACTTAGTTCGGTCCCCGTGTATGTAGACTTTTATCCTCTCTGTGGGAACAAAACGTTGTCTACACGTCATATCCTCAATGAGATGACGTGTTGATGGTGATTGTGAAGGTGTAGAGATGACGTGATGATGGTGATTGTGAAGGTGTGGAGATGACGTG
>CABFWB010000240.1:164740-177132 GCA_902151455.1 Timema bartmani
AAAAAAGAGTTGTAAAAGAGCAGACACCAGTACCCCCGAAGTAAAAAAAAAAAAAAGAGCAAACATTGAGACCGTGCCACGAAGCAGATTAGAAAAATCAATGTTAAAACACGAAAAGAATGTCAGAAATATGGATAGAGGATTGTAAAGAAAATACAGATGGAAATAAGAGTCTAAAAAAATTTTGCAAATCTTTTTTTATTGGGTGTAAGTACATAGCTTAGTTATGCCAAATTTTAAGCTTTTTATCACACCCCCTTTACAACAATTATAGGTTGAAATTTTGCCTTTACTTAATAAAATATGACTATAATATAAGCTACATTATAGTAAAACCAATAAAGTTAAGTTCGTTACCTTTCATGGTAAACGAAATATACCCTTTATTAATTTTCCTGTAGTTCTTAAAACAATAATATTCCTCAATATTACTTTCAAAATATTCTAGAGCCATTAATACAACCCACAAATACAAGAGAGCAATGCTGAAATATTCAATAACTTTGGTAAAAGGTAGTTTAGACAACACTGTGAGCAATCCATAATACAGACAAATTTAAACTATACACAATTAATTTAAAAATACTCTGATAAGATTTTTTTGGGGGGGAGGGGGGGGGGCAAATACTCGTAAATAGTTGTTTTATTCTACTTGACAAATGACTCATCGGGGAGCACACGAAAAATGTAAAGATCATCAAGTACGGTTCACAGGTGACAGAGGTCAGGGTTTAAAACCCGGGTGGGTGTAATATGAGTGGTTTTTCTTGGATGGATTCCCTATTCCCCTGTACCACCCCACCCTCCCCTTGGATGCGGGCACACTTCCTCTAGATTATACCTTCCTTTCCCTTACCCCCTTTTCGAAATTAGAATGCATATAGATCTTATGGGTTGTAAGACGCGATGGGAAATATCTAATGCTTGGTGAATTAAATTAAATATAAATAAAAATATAGGTAAAATATTATTTATTTTAAAGTCTGTATATGAAGGATAAAATGTTTTATAGATTAACTACTATAAAGATATAAACATTAATATTGTACTATTTTATATTTTTATCCCTATCGGGTCTAATAAGGGTGGTTTTTCATAAATGGTTTCCCACTCTCCCTCCACAAAAATTCAGGTAGATTACCTCTAAAATGCTTCCTTCCTCATATTTACCTCATTAGAGAAATTATCATATAAGCATATAACCTAAACAGATAGTAAGACGTGGTGATTACATATATATTAATATATATTTGAGCATTCTATAATTATAAACTTTCATGTGTTTTATGAATGAAATACAATATAATAATTAACACGAAGAAATATTTAATATTTTTATTAAGTCAATGTGATGAGAGTTCTAATTTGTATGAAAAAATTTTAAAATAATTAAAAAAATTAAGTACATCTTTATATGTTAACTAAGTCCGTATGTTTTATGAGTGTAATATAAATAAAAATATCAAGTACTATTTTACTGTATATCGATTCTAAGTCTCTGTATGAAAGTTCAGACTAGAAGACAGAGAGAACCAGGGCGTATAACAAAAAATGTTTTTTTTAAATATGGAAATCTCCTCCCGTGACACAAATCTCCTCCACGTAGCGGAGTAGGCCGTGTGGGGTAGTTTGGTGGCGCCCAATAGGGGGAGGATAATTGTGTGGTTAGCACAACTGACCCTGATCCGCGAGGGACAGGGTTTGGTCACGGCTGGCTATACTAGTTCATGGATTCTTTTTATTTTGAGGACTTAGTATAACCATTTGATTAAAGGCTATTTAATTACACGACTTAGAATCTAGCCTATCCTAGCGTGCACATTTAAAATCCTAACGAGGTTTACACCAGTTAGGATTAGCAGGGTTAGCGTAAGTACAAATATGTGGTAGTCAGGAGATGTAAAATAAATTAAAAAATTAAAAAATTTTACAACCAAAAACAAAGAAGCTATATTCTGACATATAGCCCTACTGTCAGCTAATGTGTCAGAATTAATGTTTATAATAATAGTTTTAGAGAAATAAATAAGGTTTAATGTATTAATTTATCATTTTCATGGAGAGGTAATTAATGAGTACTCTTGGCCGGGATTTAAATCTTGTCCTCCCCACAACTAACAAATCTTTATCAAACTGGCTTCTTAATCTTTTTACCCGCTGGTTTGGTTTTTAGGAGGCAATCATGCTTTCCGCCGCAAACTATGATTTATAGCACAAACATTAACACATATAAAATATGACTTTTATAGCAAGCCCTGTTTCGAGCACCAATATTAATTGAAACTTGAAAGTCACTCAAATTTGAAATCTATATTTATTAAATGTATAGTTAATCTAAAAATTATTAAAAGCTTCCAATAAATATAACTTCATAGACTACTGTCTAATGGATATTTACATAGTTAATTAAACAGACTAAGAATGTTAATACAATATTGTTTTCATCTCCCCGCCATTGTCGTAACAAGAGCTTACTGTTTTCAAATAAAGAGCTTTCCATGAAAATCTGACATAATATTTCGTCATGAGGGGATGTAAAGTAAAATAATAATACGGGTTTATTTTGACACAAATAAAAAAGAACGATTATTGTGAAAACTATCTCCACACAGACAAACAAACAAAAATCTAAGAATCGAGTATAGCGATTTGTTTGAAGATTAAATATTTCTCATTAGATACTCATTAGTGAAGATTCCATTTTCAGAGCGAATATAGCTTTAGTCATATATTATATTTATTAAACTCGAGTAATGACCACTTTTGTTAATCTGCTAATAGCTGTAATTATGGAAATCTTGATCCGCAGAATTCGTGCTCCAAGCGGTTTTGAAAATTTTCTTATGCTAAGATTAGTTTATAAAAGGTTATCAGTTGGTTTTGTAATTATATTTAGGACTGGTTTTCATGGGGGTAAAGCGGAGGGTAAAATATATGTATCTATTTATATGGTAAAACTAATATTACTAATGATGATAAAAAGTCTTAATCCGAATTATAAGCATAATAATTCTAAAATATGTTCAAGTTGGCATCTCTTTACTAAGGTTTAGAACTAATCTACACCCATCTCAATTCATTTTACCAAATTTTCTATAGTATTTTATTAAAGTGTGTTTTAAATTAATGAGGAAATTTCTCACAGTTGATAGTTAGAGAATCTTCAGGTTTATTATTTTATTTTTAAATGTAAATATATAAACATGTATACGAAAAGAAGAGATGTCGCATATTTTTTCTTTGTCTAAAATTTACAAATAAAAGTAGCGAATATTAAAGTACTAGCGAAATTGTGTGTAAAGAGGAATTTTACAATAAACAGAATGATAAAGTTAAAAGACAAACTATAAGCCCATCTTATTTATAGGGTCAAATATTCCCAGAGTTCCACCTTAGTGCATGGAATAATTATGGTATCATCCATTCAATTTTCATTTCATACACTTAAAAGGATAGCTTATTTTGTGATAAATTCTCTTTTATTTCAGACAGAGTTTCTTTGACAAGCATTTTCTGATTTCTTAATACATTTGGCAAATGTTGTCATGCTTGTAACGTTTCAACTTTTTTACTTTGTGCCATTCATTACTACTCATTAAAACGTACTAAAAATAAATGGTACGGCACGCATTAAATACTTTCCTTTATCTAAAACTGGAGGCATTTATTTAAAGCTCGTAATATTTGTGAAAAGAAATAACAGACGTTGTTGCAGAAACAGTTGGGAGGGTGGGGGGTGGACATCACTCATCAATAATAATCTGGTCGAAATATTACCACTTTTCAAAAAGTCCAGGCCTGAATTTAATATATTTCATCTAATGGCGACCAAACAATCTAAAAGTCATCTTTGATTGGAAAGTCAGGGTTTGAATCTTGGGTGGGTGCATTAAATGAGGTTATCCACATGCAAATAATTGAAATGGTTTTCTCGCCATATTTATGTGCCAATGAGCGTGTACTTAACCTAAATGTACCCTTCCTGTCCCTACAAAATTTGATTGAGTTAATAACCAGGAGTTATCAGAGCTAGTAAAAAAAAAAATACTGGAAATATCCTCGGACCAACTACAGCCCTCAGTAAAAATAGTAACCATTTACTTTTAATACTTCTCCCGCCGAGGACGGGGAGATCGAGGTTCGAATCTCGGTCGGGTGAACTGGGGGTGGTTTTTCCTAAATGGTTTTCCACTCTCCTTCCACGCAAATGCGGGTTCACTTCCTCTTAATTCAACCCTCCCAATTCCTAATCCATTAGCGTAATTAGTACTTAAGCGTATAACCCGAACGGGTAGTAAGACGCGGTGCTAAATAATAATAATAATAATAATACTTCTCAAACATTTATTCCGCTTAAAAACATGTGTTTAAAAGTTATATCATTTATGTATTTATATTTATTTTATCATTAATACTCTGGTTTTTGGTGGATTATTGATAAGTATTAAAATTATTTTGTTAAAGTTAGTAAAGAGTAATTCATTTGACTGTGAAATGTTTTCATTAAAAAGATCAAGCAATTGAAATTGAGTAAATTTGCCTACATTCGTTAATATAATTAGGTAAAATATATTAAGTCATTTTTTTCACATATTAATACACATTCGGGCTACCCGTATATTTACATTAATGGCTAAGGATGAGAAAGAATTCAAGTAAATCCACACGCAATTGCGTGGGGGGAAAGTTGGAGACCATTAAATAATTTTTTAAAAACTCTGTTCATCTGAGCGGAGTTCAAGCTACGATAACCTCGTCATCGGCAGTCCAGTCTATTTGTGAGAATGACATCTCAAGATCATTTGACCACTGAAACCTGTGTGTATAAAATCAAAGGGACAGGGGGTGAAAACTTTCATAAATAATGAATAGTTTTCTCTTTCAATTTCTATGTAGTACATTTGATATATTTTATAGTGAGTGTAACCAAAATTAAAGGAGTGTGGCAAAAACTATAATAAATAATTTGTAGTTCTTTTTTCAATTTCTATCCAACACGTTTAATATCTAATAATCAAAGAATTAATTTTAAAGTTCTTTGAGTTGTAGATTTAGCGTACGCCTATATATTATAACGTAAATTATATTAATTTAATATTCAAGATATAAGAATAAGAAAAAATTCAAAGTATTTATTCCTTAATTAATTTTTAATAATCTCGCAAATTTATAAGCAAAAAATTTACAGTTATGGTGCCTACAGGCATTTTTAAACAAGTGTCAAGGGTTAATTTTGTGTTTCGCTCTTCTAGTTAATATGTACCCGATTAAAATTCCCATGCAATATATAATTTCGTTTGAGAGTGCAATGCGTGGACCAAAAATACTGAGTAAAGAAGTGCATGTGTTTGTAGACGTTAAGAGTTCGCTAGTTCCACCAAACGTTTGTTGAATCTAATTTAAATACCTGACTTTAATAAATGTAATTTATCTGGTTAGCAATAAAATAACGAACAAGGAAGGTCGGAGGTAATTTGGATGTAAGCGTCAGTGTAGTCTATTTTTCAGGTAATTTTCAATCGGGGTTAGAATCCCGTTAAATTGTCGTGTAATATTTCTCAAGCCTTCTCTCCACGCCAATGCGGTTGCATTTCCTCTATATTTAATATTCCTCTTTCTTAATTATTAAACGTAAAATATGTGCATATTTTCTAAAACGATATTATTAATAAGTAGTGAAAATTAATAATTAAAAAAGGCCAAAGTGATGTGGGTTTTTCAAATCTAGTGTGTCCCCCCCCCTTTTTTTTCCACCGCAATGGTATGTTTCTTATAACTACCCCTTGGAAATCATTCGTTAAAGTATCTTGTGTGAAAACATACACATAAAAAACTCACACAAAATTCACCTAGAAATGCCCCATTCCCCCCTTTTCCTCAAGGTGGAAGATCACACCAAACGAGTCATTATTGATTCTGACTATTTTATTTTAGTGTCTTCAATGCTATGACAACATGAACTAAGTGGAAAAACCAGCAGGGACACAAAACATTCAACGGGAAGAAATAACAACCACGCATCGCAGGTCGAGCCTCGTGTCATGTGACGTCATTAACTTGAAAGATTGAACAGTTGACATAACAATCCCGCGCAGGAAATAAGAAAACTTAAAAGGGATAGAATAAGACGTCCTCGTTTTCCTGTTCATTTTCTTGGAGCTCAGTTATTTTTACGAAAATGTAACAAGTTCTTTTTTCTATCTCTCCCCTTGCAAGGGAAATATTCTCTCTTTTTCTCTTTTATTTATTAATTCAGTTTTACTGCTGGAAATGAAGGAAATCTTTATGGAGTGTGCTAGACCGGAAAGTGCATCATTCTATCTACTAAGGGAAGTGCGTATAACCCGGATGGGTAGTAAGACGCGGCGCTAGTAATAATACTAAGGGAAGTTCCTGGAATAGTGTTTGCCCTGGTAGGTACCAAAGAGATATAGAACAAAATCTTCAAGGCAGCAAGGGAATAAATCTATTCTTTATATTTTCAATCATAAAGGCCTATGTTTCTGTAGCCTCTAAACTGTTCGGGATAACTTCCCGCCAGAATTTTAATTTGAGTAGATTTTTAAGCATTATTAAATAGGCGCTAATTCTTATGTTATTAATCGATAATCAACTTTTCTATAGATTACTATTAACAGGGTTGACCCACACGGTTGTTGTGCTAAGTTATCAGCCTGATTTCCTGGCTTCAAACCTGAAACAGTTACAATGAGTGCATTTTTGTTTGAATCATCACTTCAAACAAATTCTGATGCAGATAATAATAAATAATTACTCTCGTAACCTCTCCCTCCCGCTAAAGCCGTAGAGCTGGTGAAAAACGTTAATGTTTGATCTATTAACTCTCAAGTATAGTCCAATTTTCATAGTAAGAATTATTTAGCCAATACAAACATATTTTTCTTTTTACCAAAATTGATAATATTTTATTATTTTATAAGTGTAATTTGTAATGACTATGTATCAAAAGTAACAGCTCTGTAAATCACACGACTTTATCTAAGAATACATGAAATTATGTTTGGTAGATTTGGATACCGGGGTTCGATCCCGGTTGGGTGCACCGACGGTGATTTTTTCCTAAATAGTTTCCCCACTATACTTTCACGCAAATTCGGGTGCACTTCCTCTCAATTAAACACTCCTAATCCCTAAACCATTAGTGTTATTACTAGTATGTAGTAACACCCGATGCTAAAAAAAAACTTTTCTGTCATACACTTTCTATGAAATTTGGACTTTATAAGGAAACTTTCTGAACACCGTCAATAGTGTAAATAAAAATTATAATAAAAGATACTAAAATAAATAATAAGCGTTTCACAGTAATCCATTGACCAATAGTAGATATAGTTGGAATCGAGCACAAAATTAAAAAATGCAATCAAAGTTAGGTGCGCGCTTTCGAGTTTAACTAAAGTCTGTTCATCGTAGGAATTGTTTTCTGAAAGGCCTTTTTCCTTACCAGAAAGCTATTATATAGTAGGATATTGGTAGGAAAAAAGACCTTTCAGAGAGTAATTCCTACTGTGAATGGAGTATATGAATCAGTAGGGGGATGGATGTAGGTAGGTGTGTGATAAACTGCGGGCGCAATGGGACATTTTTCTCAATAAAATTATAAGAACAATTTGAATTTATACTCTCTTACACAAGAAAGATATTTACTCAACAACTTTCTATATTTTGCATTATGTTATAAGGTTTAAAGTTTCTAAAAATCTAACTAAGCACCGACACTAAATAGTGATGTTCAAACAACACAATGCTAGCGTGGGTGTAATTAGTAGTGCCTGCCTGAAATAATGTTTAGACTTATTAAATGTATCATATTCTGAAAATTGAAAAATGACACCTGGACACGGGAATCGAGATGTAGCCCACTTCGGTGTCAGCATGGTCTAATGCGCTAATCTCGCAGTAGACTAGACTGTCGATGACAGGGAGATCGAGGTTCGAATCTCAAGTGGGTGCACTGATGGTGGTTTTTCCAAAATGATTTTCCACTCTCCCGTGCACTTACTTTAATAATAGAGTATTTCTAATCCCTAGCACCATTAGCTATTATTATTATTAATAATAATATTACTATCCTCAATTTTAGCACCGCGTCTTACTACCCGTTCGGGTTGTACGCACTTACGCTAATGTGTAATGGTAGGGTGATTGTGAGATGAAAATGGAGGACCTACAGTTCAACGTGGGATCCAAACCACTGTATTTCAATATGACGTACAACAGTTATATCTTTTAAATAGGATGGCTTCAGTTTAACACGTTCATATATCATTTTGGTATCCAAATGTTACAAATTGTAATAGAGTTATTTCAGTTACCACTTTAGTATACAACTACGTAGTTTAATGATAAAGCTCTTCTATTTGACCATTTATCTATTTCACTTTTGTCATACAAGTGACAAGAAGACTTGTGTAATAGATTATGGATACTCAAATGAAAAAGCTATATTTTGTCAAACAGATGCTCCACTTTGAAATATGAAATATGTATACATCGATATATATATATATATTAGTTTTTGTAAAATATATATAAATACATATTTTATATATGTATTTACATATAGTCCTATACATCGTGTTTTACTACTTGTTTGGGCTGTACCCACTAATTAATAATGTTATTGGGGTAGGAACGAAGGAATTCAAATAAAGAATAGATGTACCTTAATTTGCTTGGGTAAATGTGAAGAACCATTAAGATAAAAAAAAACTCTGTGAGCCCAACCGAGATTTGAACCCTAATATTTCCGTTACCAGTAAACCATACTAGACGATCTTGAACTTTTGGTCCGCGCGGTTATTGAAGGTCGGTCTCTTTGTTAGTCTTTTGGTTCAACTTTTCCTCACAGCTGTCGGAGGGGCCCTAGGGACTTACGTGTGCGTTTCATGGCGGCTCATAATTAAATCTGTGTTGAGTAGCTGTGTTAGTACACAATTTCGAGCTGGAATTTATTCTCCCTAAGAAGACTTATAGCTTCCCCCTCCGTTGGGACACTAAGAAGGTTTCAAACCTTCAACAAAGCAATACAAGAGGCTTTCATTACCAAACTTGTTAACTCGGTCAACACGACTTGGCTTTTCACCGCCGAAGCGCATCACATTCTAAACTCTAGAGGAACACAAAGAAATGAGACAATATTTAGGAGTGATATATTTAGCTGCTGTTCAGATAGAAGGAATTAATTAAATTTCAGAAGAACAGTAAGACGAACGCTTTCCTGGGAGGATTAAACTTTATCAGTTGTATTTTATCTTTGATATATAATATACTAGCTGGTGTACCCATTCTTTGCACGGGGAATCTATATAGTAGATTTGTGGTTTATAGTATATAAAATTAACCACGGGAAATAGTAACCAAATCTTCAACCAAACTTCAGTGGTCACCAAAATACATAAATTGTATGAAATGTAATAGTAAATCTTTCTCGCTGCATTAATACTGCTTCATTATTAAGGTTTCTAATCAATTTAAATAATTATAATCAAAATTTCAAAATTCCGGCTTCAAGGTGCACATATTCGTGAACAGGGGCTACTAATTTTTAAATTTTATCCCTCTGTGTGCGATAGATACCAGGCAATTGGATCATGACAGACAAACTTCATTTTATTGATTTAGATGTATCATACATATATATATATATATATATATATATATATTATAGGTCATATATCATATTTTCTTTGAGGGAGTGTGAAAAACCATTAATGTAAAAACAACCTCAGTACACCCGATCAAGGATCAAACCCCGATATCATCATCGACAGTCTTAGTATATCGCGAGAGTGGCGTTTTTGACCAATCTACCACCAAAGTTAGTATGCTCAGTTTTAGATAAAGTTGTCCTAAATATATGTTTTAAGAAAATGATGAAGCAAATAGAGCCAAATAGTTTGACAGTATATAACCACGTTCTTACAACTTGTCTGGTCTATCAGTGTTTAACTACACTAATTGGGTAGAGATGAGGAAGATAGAATAAATAGGAAATGTAATCGTATCAGTGTGAACGAGACACTGTTAGTTTATTTCTGAAAAACATCCTTCAGTACACCCAACCGGGATTCAAACCTCAAAATCACGGTTACGGACAAACAAGACTTAACTACCTAAGCGTTGACAGAATTATTAAGCTGGATACTTTCATTTTTTTTAAGTAATATGAAACATGTTGGTAGCAGTGGTTTAACGTGTAAGATACTTAAAATAAAGATGAGCTATCAAATAATTCTAAAGGCGATAAGAATTGGCTAAATTTGGGTAGCCAATTCAACGTTACTCGCCGAATAGAGATTGAACTTTTTCCTTGGTTTTTTTTTTTTGTGGGAGAGGTCAAAGTTTATATACAATTAGACCACGGCGATAAGAATATAAACTAACAGTTAAAAAAGTTATAAAAAACTATTTTCATGTGTTCATTTGCCAAGTTATATGATCTGAAACTGTCACCAGAGATAAGTAGCATCAATTTCTTGTAAAATAAAACTAATAGTTTAGTAAAATGAGATCAATATCGACAACAAATAAATGTTTTGTATCTTCTAAAAGGTCCTTGCTATAGAGCTCCCTTCACGGGTAAGCTGGGTAAGTTTGTAGTAAGGACATATGCTACAGGCAGAAAAGTTAATTGAAATCGAATTCCGATACCGATAGCCAGATGGATTCAACCGCACCATCAGGTACACGTTGGTTTTTGGCTAGGAGGATACGAAGGGGGCTGCAACTTAATACCAGCTGTGAATTCGGGTGAATATACCCACCCAACAATACTGAACGCCATACATAATATCACTCTACTACAGGAGTGGCCAAACTTTTGATCTAGGGAGCTAGCTACTCCAGAGAAGGAAAATCCTTTGCGGTTTTTTGTACTACAAGACCGTGGGTCTATCTTGTTTGTTTCATTGGTAAGAAATTAATAGTTCATTTCATGTTTTAATAGTAAAATTATATTGCATGGGAGAACTTATAGTCCTTTCACACACAAACTGGGTTTTATAGCAAACCACATCATATAAATATATACATAATTTCCCTAAAAAGGGTATTTTCTCATTAGACACTTGACTTTGAAGTTGATGCATGACACATCTTAGCATAGTTTGTTTATTAAGAGTTCATAATTACTCTCTCATAAACGGCAGGATTATAAATGGACATCAGTCAGACAACTTCTATATTTTTATTTTATAACGATGACTCGCTTTTCTCGTTGGGGGCTCTGCCCCCAAGCCCCCGGTTAGTTTTCTTTGCAAGTGGATGTAAACTAATATAATTCCAGCGTTGTCTTGAACGTAACAACTTAAAGTTACCGGTATTGTATTGTATTTTTCACACATTATATTAGTTTATCCATACTTATAGGATAGCTAAAATCATTAAATTTGGCATGCTTATGGCAATTGGATGTGCCAATATGCCTGCTAAATTGTATGACCCTAGGTGTCCCATAAGTGTCAGAAAATTAAAAAATTTGTGGAAATGTGCAAAATTTACCTAAAATCAAAAAATCTATCTCTATCTAAGGTATAATCGATGGAGATACGACAAAGCGTAATAGGAGTTAACTTGTGGATCTCGCCAAATCTATAGCTGCTGGTCCAATCCGTTCTTTGATAGGTCTTACCGTTTAGCCACAAGAGACCTCCAAAGAAAGGTCCGCACCGACTTTAAAGTTTCTCCGTCATTTTTAATTTTTTTTTCCGGGGGTTAAAAAAAATTTTTTTTTTAACTTTTTAGCTCATCTGGAAGTGGGTAAACATTAATGTCAGTGAGTAAGCGAGTGAGTCAGCCATGTGGCTTTATAGCAGTATAATTTTGAGAGAAATCTGCAAACCCTCTTATTCATTTTCTTTCTCTCATTTTTTTATTGATCGACCAAATTAGTGGCTGCGGTCGAATGGTAGATCGCGATCAACTGTTTGGCCACCTCTACTCTACTACATGTAATATAGTATTAGGCCACTGCAACGTATTCAACATGTGGGGATGCGATAGCAACTTGCATTACATCTCACGGTTAGACATTTTAGAGAAGGTCTGCTCTTCTTACAAGATATAAAGAATAATCCAGAATATAAATAAATATTTCGTTTGAACTTTTGCATTTTCTATTTCCAGACAGCGTGTCTTCAAAGTCTACTTCAATAGGCGGTTTGCGGGGAAAAGAGGAAAGCTGAAATGGCACAAAGCAGCTATTTCTGAACGGATAAGTTTATTTTGTTTGTCTTTATTTAATTTTAAGAAACAAATGAAGCCTCACCACATACCATCCCCCAGCCTCACCACATACCATCCCCCTTCTCCTACTTCCTCTAGACGACATTCGAAAGGAAGTACGGATCATAGAGAATCTCGAAGATGTG
>CABFWB010000240.1:185394-200529 GCA_902151455.1 Timema bartmani
CCGTTAATCTCTTACAAACAACCTATTATAGTTTGTCCCGTTAATCTCTTACAAACAACCTATTATAGTTTGTCCCGTTAATCTCTTACAAACAACCTATTATAGTTTGTCCCGTTAATCCCTTCCAAACAACGTATTATAATTTGCCCCATGAATCCCTTACAAACAACTTATTATAGTTTGTCCCGTCAATCCCTTCCAAAAAACGTATTATAATTTGCCCCATTAATCCCTTACAAACAACGTATTATAATTTGCCCCATTAACCTCTTACAAACAACGTATTATAGTTCCCCTACCATTTCATAAAACCTAGCAGTAGATAATTCACAATCTTGTCAATAAGTGAATTGGTAACTTAACACTAAACAGTAGTTAATAACGAAGATACAGCCAGATATCCAATTCTATAGATTAAGGAGCCCATCAACCTGTTTTATTCATGCTTCAGTAAAATAAGTATATCAGTAAAATAATAAACTTCAGTAAAAGATAAAACGACTAAGCCCCTTTGGAGTTTTTAATAAATGATCTTCTCACTCTACCTCCATGCAAATGCGTATACATTTATTTTAAATTCAATATTCCTCGTGTCTACCCCAAGTGTTAATATGCACATAGCCTGGAGGAGCATAGCAAAAACTTATGTGTGGACACAACAAAAAATTATGTATATTTTTAAACCATGCATTTTATTCTTTCAACTAAGGGAACTCTTAAGTTTCCTAAAATTTTTCAAATAAAACACCGAGGAACGTCATGCGATGCAGATTTGTGTTTTGAGGAATAATTCCCCTCCTTTTGTAAATATAAAATGGAGCCAATGAATAGCCAACATAAGTTAATTTATTGATTTTGTAACTAGAGTATAGGAATAAGTACCGACCCATTATCCAAATTTACGGGGTATGAGTTACAACACTAAAACCCGACTAGACCCCCCGCTAAATTCAATCAAATTAACGCCCACAATTTTTCACGCTATGAATTTTGATTATTTGAACGGACCAAAACTCAATTCACTGATTTGTTTGTCTCCTCGAGTCTAGTTTTCTTACCATATTTTGCAAATTGTCAAGTCATACTTTGACTTAACACGGGCACTAAACCCATTCCTGGATCGGATCTGCCCAATAGGCGTTCATTCGAGTCTTAGCTGGGTTCATATAAGGGGAAAGGGATATTTCACCAATAATTTTAACGGTAGGTAAAGTAATTCGTAACATTGCTTTTTGGTTTTATTTTGCTCCATTTTTATCTATAGGTTACCTCCAAGCTATCCGCATTTAAATACAGTAATTGGGTGGATATAAGGAGATAGGATGTTATGTATAGATGTATACTCATTTGCATAAATGCCACTGTAAAATCAGATGATATGTTCTTAACGCCTTAGTCCACGCACCCACCGATACGTGTAGCTTTTGTGTTAAATTTATTTACTAAAACAAAAAATTATCAACTATTAGGATGATGGGACCTTTATTTCCTCTTATTAATAACCCATGTTTTGGTAATAGAATGATTCCTACTAGACAGCGCCTTAATTCTACAGCCAACCTGACCAACATTCACTGAAACCTACAGCACGCTACCCTATAGTGACGTCAAGAGTCACATATAATTTCGGTGGCACCCAATTCAAGGATGGGACTGTTCTTATTACGCCTAGACTGCAACTGCTTTGTCTCATGGACCCACTGGGCGCGATCAACATAAAATATTTGTGACTGTGACTTCGTTAAAAACCACTGTGCCTAATCAGACTTTAACTACAAGATAACGCATGCGTAGACACTACTTCCTGGAATGGACTCGACCAATGTGTCACGAACCTCAGTTTCCAAGACAACATTTGAGAACAATGTGTTGTGAGCTGCAGTACATTTTTCTATTGATATTAAGTAGCCCCATGGCTTCTTTGGTGCTGACTGACAGCTGACGTCTTTGAAAAGCTACCAAACCAAATTATGTATCCCTACGCTGAACCATATGATCTGCAAAAAAACATGTGTTTAGCAGCTGTCACTTCTGACAGTCAAAATCTAGTTATATACCTAAATGTTGACTGTCAGCTGTCAGCTGTGAACTGTCAGTCAGCACCAAAGCAGCCATGGGGCTACTGTAGTAGATTTGATGCGCTGACTACTAACAGTAAAACAACTATATATGCTATGGCTAGACATGAACGGTTTAGGTGTAATAAGTATATTGAGTTTTGAAACATTAATCAAATAAACGCGCAATGTATAAAATATATATCTCTACGTCATTTACTTGGTCATGAAAGGTTTTAATTATAAGGCATGCAACTTATTGGATAACTACTGTGAAACTTAGTCACGCTAATATGTTTGCTAAAACATGATTTACTACGAGAAGTTTTGAATGCAAGTTACGCTAGGGAGGTAGAATACAGCATGGAAAACTACTCGAGAACTATTAATTTGAAACTCACGTAAACTGTTTAGACATACAAACACGAACAAATCTAATTACAAACTGTTTACTCTTGGTTTATCTAGATAAACAAAGTTTGTGGTGTTTTTAAAATACCCAATAAATAATCTCTACGAAGCCTAAAATAGATAGGCCTACGAGTAGAACGATTGTACCAACCAGATATAGTAAAAAAAAATACCCATTCATCTTAAGCGTTACTTGGCTATTTAATTATATTACCTATTATGACAGAATGAGGGGTGAACATGCTTGCTAAATTTAGCTATTTAAAAAAAGTATACAGACATTTATTAAAACATAACTATTTGTTTAGTTTGGGACCTATGTATACTATAAAACAGCGTACTATTTTATAGGTGTTTGTGTAGGTCACGTTTTAGATGAGAAACGAAGAAAATATTTATTTTTTAAACACCGCGTTTTACTACTTGTTCAAGTTATACGCATATGCACTAATTAGGTTAATGAGTTTGGGATGAGAAAGCTTACATTTAAAGGAAGTATATCCACATTTGTGTGGAGGAAAAGTTATCAAAAATTTAGGAAAAATCTTTTTTTTAAGTAAACGCTACAGGGATTCAACAAGCCCTGATCTTTCCCAATAACGCAATCCAGTCTAATATAAAGGATATACATCAGACAGTGAGACCACTGATTTGGGTGGTTTTAAATAAAACGTTTCATTTTCATCCCCTTCCCTTTCACCAACACCTCAGTTATATAAAGAAAAAAAATACCAACACTTTAATTATGTTAGACGAAAATGGATTTCCTTAGTAGTTGTGTGTTTCCTAGTGTAGTGTCAAAACTAAAGATATTTCAAAAATTTGCAAAGAATTCAATCGTTTTCCTTTCTGTCCTTTAATTTTAAATCTCTGCCAATTGTAATTAAGAGAGTTTTTTTTTTACTAAATAGCTTACAACTTTCCCTACAAAAAATGAAGAGTAAATTTCCTCTAAATCTTACATTTATAATTCCTAACCCAATTTCGTAAAGTAAGTGTAGTAAACGCGATGGAAATAAAATTAATTTCAAAGTTGAATAGATTATGTCGTAGATTTTTTTTTTAGCATCTTGTCTTACTATCTTTCGGGTTGAACGCCTATACACTAATTACGTTAATTATGTATGAGGAAGGTTGTACTTAGAGGAAGTGTTCCCGCATTTTCATGGAGAGAGAGTTAGAAGCAATTTAGGAAAAAAAACACCCTCATTACACCGGACGGGGATTGAACCAAGATATGCCCGTCATCTGCAGTCTAGTCTATTGCAAGAGTGACGCCTTAGACCATGCAGCCACTGAGACTGATAGGTAGAAAATTGTAGTTCTTTCCCGTTTTTAGTGTGAGCGTGGTTTACTTAGACATCTTGGGCCTGTTTCAGTCACACCTAGCACGCCTCAAGTGCGGTGCTATACACTAAATACAAGACGACATCTACCTAGACAAAAATGAAATGGTACAGTTCCACAAATGAAACTGGCCCATTCCATTCTGGTCTAGGTAGGTTTCATATTTTATTTAAAAACAAGCAACATTTGAGGCGTTCTAGGGCTGACTATGAAACTGGCCCATATAAACTATCTCCATCATAACCGAATCGATACAGATTCTTACGCGCGTGCGTGTGTGCATATATCTGTCTGTCTGTCTGCGTGCACGCGAGGAGGCCTCCTCTATACTCACTCTAATGACGAGATTCATTAACTAATGTTTGACTACACTTTGTCGAGCACACCCACTTTTTTTTATGTGACGTTATGTAGTGGGTTTGTGACAACGGTTTTTGTCTACACGAGTTGTATAGTCCATGAAGACTCATACCAAAAAATAGATTTACCTTTATAATTTCTCAAATATATGCATTATTTTAATCTTGAACATTTATTTACCTCAAAGTTATAATGGATCTTGATTTATGTGACCTTCAACCCTCAAGTGTAAGGCTCGGGTACCTGCGGATCGTTTTAAATATTAAATAGGGATTTATGTTCATATTTCTAAAATTTATGTGTTTAGCGATAGTTTGGTATGTTTAAAAATTTGATTTTTTTTAAATGACAAATCTTTTGTTCAAAGTATATAGCTGGGGAATGTTTAGTATTATAAAGAACACTGTTTGGAAAAAAAATCTTTTTAGGACAACTTAGTCATTTACTGATCTTGGAAAATTTGAAATCTATTAAAGAATGTTCATGAAAAATTAAAGTTGTCAACAATTTTCCTGTGCAATTCTGTTTTTCTTAATATCCATCAGAATGTCCATTTACTTACAGTTATAGTGTCAAAATTAATAAGTAAATTTTTGATCAAAATGCTCCCTGTATTTGTTTGGAGTGAGAGTGAAAAACGATTTTGGTGAAAATACCCTTCTTGGATTCGAACACCGACTTTTTCATCAGCGAAATACTAGACTAGAGTTGGCGTTCTTAGAGCAGGTGCCCACCAGTATTGTTAGTGGAAAGGTATTGAAGAAATATGGGTAGGTTCATTTCAAATATAGAAGGAAAATTACCGAAATAAAAACTCAAACAAGAAAAGCCAATTTAAAAAAGTTTAATCATATTAAATATTATCTAAATGTAATAGCTGTACTAGTTTATTTTTTTAAATAATTATCACTTTTAATTGAAAAATATTGTTTCAAATTAGAGGTCAGGAGGCTTTCAAAAATTAGTTGATAAGATTCGTACTTTTTTTACCAATTTAATTAACATATTTTTAGTTTTTTCTTTTATTACATATACCAGACATTTGAAAAAAAATGCTATCATCTACTTATGTACTAATTACACTAATAGATTAAGAATGAGGAAGGCTGAATTTAGAGGAAGTGCACCTCTATTTGCGTGGAGAGAGAAATAGGAAACCATTTAAGAAAAATCATCCCCAGTACATCAGAGTGGGATCAAGCAACGATCTCCCTGTATTCAGCAATCTAGTCTACTGCGAAAGTAGCGTCTTAGACCATGCAGCCACCGAAGCGGGTATATTTGTTATTAATAAAGTACCAATTGTTTCAAGTATTATTTGTGACATTGTGTAAATGTGGAATAAAAACGGTCTGTACAACTATCTCATGTTAGCAGAACCATTTCCAGGCAATATATTATTATTAACATGTGCGAAACAAACACTAAAACAAGGGAAATATTTCAGGTGCGAAAGTAATAGTCTTTGTAGGCTAGTAATTAAATTCCCTGACCACGCAGTTATTTTAATTCAATGCCCGAACAAATCCCCGTTTTCTCTGACATCAAAAAACTGCCCCGACTTCCCCAGGTTTATACAAATTTTCCCTCCTTTTAGCCATCATGGAATTTATCTTGACCATTTTGTCAACACTTGAAAAATATCTTTAAAAAATTTTACGTACATTCCTCAAAGATTTCATGTGTAGTGGATACATAGCGAGACATATTTCCCCCTAAAGCTGCGTCCCGAAGTGTTATCTAACACGACACGACTGCCTTAACCGCCCCTCCCCTCCCCCCCCCTCAATCCCCTCTTCTAGATTGGGTCTTACACTCACAAGGTCAGTAAATCCACCCTTTCCTCAGAGTCAGCAAACAGAACTACCACTAGCCTCTAGCCTAGTCGAGTTGTTTGTTGACAAAACAGGCAGATCCTGATTGCAACATCAAACTGCCACATTTGTAGGACTTTGTGTGGAACACGGACAATATTTGGTATAGGTAGAGTGTGGATGTCATACGATCGTAGGTATAAAGTGAATGTCTTTCGTTGGTGGGTACTTTGAGGATGCCGTGCGATGGTAGGTAAACGTCATACAGTAACAGGTACAGTTCAATTTTCTGAGGAGGACAGAAAAGTTAATACATCTACTTTCACGTATTCATACGCCAAGTCATATGATCTGCAGATGTCACTAATTTTATATATATATTATCAATACCTATAAAATGATACTAATAATATAGTAAGACGTTATTAGTATCGATCATAAGAAAAAATGTATTTTTTTATCTGTCCTTCATATGAAAATTGCACTGTATAAAGTAAATGCTATAAGTTTGTAGCTATCATTTGGATACCATACGATGGTGGGTATAAAGGGAATGCCAAAAGTAGATAAGTATAGTGTGGACACCTTACGATGGTAGGCAAAAGGTTAAGAGCGTGCGTGCATCATAGCAGGCCCAACTATGCGACCGGCTCGCGCGAGTCATGGAAGTTAAATGGAAAAGAAAATATCAAGATATGCCAGAAACGTGTGCAGCGCATTCGTATTTGAATGATTGATCGAAATTTTCCGCGGTGACGATGGTTTACAAAACGACAAAGTTTTTCGTTAGTAACCACTAATAACCAGCTATTAATCCTAGTTTTCTAGACCAGAGGTGCTAATTATTTATTCAAATAGCTCCTCATTTACCATCACAAGACTGAGTTTTACCCCATCCAGATTTACTGTTTCACATAAATGTTCTGCAAGCGCTGGGGACCGAACCCAGGAACTCTGAACACTAGACCCTAGATGTGGGCGACACACACACACACACACACACACACACAGCAAACCAAAATCCCTGTTTTCGTGATCATAGGAAAGGGGGAAGTAAATAATATTTATTTGTTAAATACTTAAGAGATTTTGATTAAAAAAAAAGCCTGTATAGTAATAACAACGAAGTTAGAAGAAAAAGAAATATTTAACTATTTTATTATTATTAGATACCTTCTTCGGTGGCCACATGCTCAAAGGCATCACTCTTGTTAGTCTATACTGCTGGTGGCAGGGATATCGGGGTTAGAGAACCGGTCGGGTGTATTAAGGGTGGTTTTTCCTAAACGGATTTAGACTACTTTCACGCAAATTCGGGTACACTTCCTCTAAATTCTATCTTCCTCATCCCTAGCGCAATTAATTGCATATATTATGTAAAACCTGAACAGGTAGTAAAATGCGGTGCTAAAAAATCTACATAATATATTATTAGATATTGATATTTTGAAAATCTCGTATACATGTGGTAGAATTTTCTCCTAAAATGAAACATAGGATTAAAGTCAATGATTTATACAGTGCAGTGACACATGGTTCCACGAAAATCTATTTGGAAGTAGCTTAGCGTGTAGAACGCAAATGAAAGAATTATGAACTCCATAGAAGTGTTCTATTTGCGCCCGTGTCGGCCGATGTGGTCACGGATACATTTTGAATGTGACATGGAATACGTCGTGGATTACTAAACTCTAGAGTATATTATGGAGAGCCTTGCCGTCAAGGACAAATGACAATCTACTTTACCTATTTACAGGGTTGGAAAAAAACCGGGTTATTTATAAAAAAAAAGTTGGGTTATATTGGGTTTTATTGGGATTTTTGGGGTTTATTGGGGTTTTTATTGGGTTTATTGGGGTTTTTATTGGGTTTATTGGGGTTTTGGGTTTTATTGTGGTTTAGTTATATATATTATGTATGTTATCTGATTAAACAAATAATTCAAATATTAATTATTCGGGATCCAGAGAAACATCTTTTAATTTTAATATAGTAAGGAAAGGAGTAATACGACACATAATAAAGGAAAACAATAATGCAACAATGTAATTCTTGGCAACAATACTGTATAAGCTAGCATGTTGGAAAACAGACTGTTTGTGTAGAAGGAATAGAAAGGGGCAGGAGGGAGAGGGGAGACCATGCCTCAAATTACTGGTGAGCCAGCTGCAGAATTGATTTGTTGCTTTCTTTAGTTAAAGATATAAGGTAATAACTTTTGTTATCTCATTTTATTTTTTGATAAAGTATTATTTCTAGGGCCTAGCATTAATACAATGTAGATACCTTAAAATTATATTATCCCGAGTTGCTAGTTGAACATATTATTTTGTTAAACCAATTAAAACATATTTTAACATAGTCTATTTTATGAAATCCAAATTGGGTTTAACCAAAAGGTTTTTAACAGAATGACTAACCATTTTCAAAAATTTGACGATTGATTTGTATCCAACATATAATAAGTGATTTTTGTGTATTTTTAAGTGGTATTTTTAATAAAACTCAAGTGTTTTTTTTTTGGGTGGGGTAGAATTATAGAAATCCTGCCTATTTACCTGTGGCGACCTTATGAAACAAATTACAAGAACATTCATGAAGGTTTTTACAAAAAATTGGCCCCAGTCACACATATTATACAATGATAATATTTCTAGTATATTCTATTTTATCTTTAAGTAGAATATATTATTGTCATGTCATTTACTTAGATATTTTCTGTACTTTATTATATTTTACATTTTTTATATTTGGTCACATGGGTTCAACCATCTTTGAAACTACGGCCAATTTTTATTAGGGTTGTTTTTTCCCAACTGAACACTCAATAGTCCAGAGAAAAAAAAATTATGGTCGTGACTGCGTTGGAGCCTTACAGGAGAATTTTAAAAAAAATCCTTAAGTAGGATGCTTAGGAGTGGATCCAAATTATATACAAGCAAGAAACAATGTAAAATACTACCACAATAATATAGTATAGTGTTTCACATGGCCATAATTGAAACAAATTCCAAAAATAAAATTAGCATGCATTATACAATCACTTTTTGTAAAGCAAACACATGGTTACTTCTCATAGCAAGCTATAAATAATTTAATAATTATTACTCTTATGGATAAATTTATTAACAGCATTATATAAGGGTTAGGAAGGAGGATATTTTATACTTTGTATATATTTTCAACGCTGGCGATGTCAAAAGTATTGTCGTTTTACTAAATTCTACCTTCCTCATCCTTACGTCATTAGATTAATAAAACACGGACAGCACGGGCGGGTAGCGAGAAATCGTGGGAAAAAGATAAATTAAACATGGGTGTTCTTTCTTTAAACTAGCCCTATTATCCTTTAAATAACCTTGGTGTCTAAGAGCCAATCTCACTCCACGGATAACACCTAGCTCAGTTAGCTAATCAATATTGAACCAGACGTCACATCATAGAACGGTTTTCTGTATCCTAAATTTAGAAAACAGAACATTGTTTTACCACATTTAACAAAAATACAATCAAATCTAAAAATAATCAATTTAAAAAGGAATGCCTACTGATCTTAATTTTATGTAAATAATGAAGAAAACCGCATTTCGATACGTGTTCTCTATCGAATGTAATCTGGTATATAATAGCCCGGTTAGTCGGCCGTAAAATTGAATCACAAGACGAATTATTTTTTGATTTACATTATTGGAGTTTCTTATTTATTTAACCATGTCTTACTACCCGTTAGAGCTGTACGCATATGTATTAATTACGCTATTGTGATAAAGATTAGGAAAGTATAATTTATAAGGAAGTGTACCAGCATTTATGCTGATAGAGAGTAGGACACCATTTATTAAAAAAACTCCGTACACCCGACCAGGATTAGATCCCCATATCTCCATCAGTAGTACAGTCTATTGTGGAAGTGACACCTTAGACCAGGGGTTGGCAAACCTTTATGGTACCGCGGGCCATACGGGTTTAAAAAGTTGGACTAGTTTGAAAAAAATCTTTAAAAAAATGTCAACTTTATATTTCTCAGAGAGTAATTAGTTATTAGTCTATTTTATGAACCCAATTGTTTTTTTTGCTAAATCTTTTGCAGGCAAAATAGAATCGATTGGTTGGCCGGATCTGGCCCACGGGCCGTAGTTTGCAAACCACTGCCCTAGACCATGTGGCCACAGAAGAGGCTTTTACTCTTGGCCTAGATAACTTACCTTAGGTGAATGATATACAAGAATAGTCTAGACAATCTTTAATATTTTCCTTGACGCGTTGAGATCTTATAACAAATTTTAAAAAAATTATTAAAATACAATGACAAAGACTCAGTAAAAAAAAGAAAAAGAAAAAAGACGACAATTTCTTAAATATAATGTCCTTAACTATACATTATAAAGGACAGACGTAGCTAAATTACTCATTAACTATAATGACTACATTATACAAAAGGAACTTTAAAATATCTTACCAAAAAAACCAAAGTTGTAAGCTCTATATTACGGTAACCCTTTCTTCTCAAAGCACCCTCTTCCTTTATTCAAGATGACTAAGGGAAAATGCTGGGAAGGTAGGTAATGCCCACACCCAGATAACTATTAATAATAATTAATAATGTGGAGAAAAGTTAAACAATTTATTCACGTTATTTCGATCGTATATTTACATGTTGAATGGGGATGCAAATGTTTCCCTAGTCCACGAGTCAGTCCCCGTTGGCTATGGCATGCAAATCCGCGCCTGCGCAGAACCTTTGACCTAAAAGTAGGAGCCGCCTCGCATCAACATAAAAATAAAGCTCGAACGAAGCTTTAAGGCCTCTAAAGAGAATCATGAAACACTTCATAGTAGGTACCTATAGTTATATTCTATGTCTTACATTGGGCCAACGATAAAATACATGTTTTATTGGATGAGTTAGGGAGCAGTGTAAAACTTAAATAACTTGATTTCAAAACACTTTAATGGTCTGTGGTCTCATGGGATATGACGTCGAACTCGCAATCTAATAGATTGTCGGCGTCAGGGGAAGAAGGCGGAGTTATTGTTAGAATCTTGGATACATCTACAAGGGGCAATGATTTCAATGTTTGATTTATCTCTGTTAACCGTGCGGGTTATACACATATTAATTAATTAATTACTCGCGGTAGATTAGACTGCTGATGGCGGGGAGATAAAGGTTCGAATCTCGGTCAGGTGTACTCAGAATTTTGTTTCCTAAATGGTTTTCCATGCTGTCTTCACGCAAATACGGGTACACTTCCTTGAAATATAGCCTTCCTAATCCATAAACCATTAGCGTAATTAGTACATATGAGTTTAACCTCAACGAACAGTTGAATACGGTTACAATAAAAAACGAAATTTAAAAAAACATACAATGACTGCTTAATGTATTCGTATGCGACTTTAGTAGCCGTTTTGTAAGTTTAAAAATAAAAGTACTTACCACCTACTATGTTATTTTAAACCATTGGTTAAGTAGCGCCTTCTCTGTCAAATAACGATAAGCAATAGATAAACAATGGAGCTTTAAAACTCTGTTGAGGGAACAATTCAAGTTTTAATTCGAGGGGACAGTTCAAGTCTGAATTCAAGAGTCAAGAATAGTTGTTTTGTTTCACAGTTCTCTATTATTATTATTATTATTATAATAAATATTATTATTATCATTATCATTATTACTATTACTCTCCATAAAATGATTATGAGCCTCTTAATCTACATGGTGGGGGAGGTTGTATTTGAAGGAAGTGCGCTTGTTTTAGAAGGGAACGGGAATACTAAATTGATAAATCACATGTAGGTAAACTTCCCTTGAGGCAGTATAATCGTGATATAAACTTCAACCAACCTCACATCCAAACTTAGGGCCGTATATAAATAGATATTCTGACGTCAGCGACTCCCCCATTCACCGTTAGGGCCGTATATGTAAGGGAGATTCGGACGCCAACCAACCTCCCGAAGGACCGTATATAGAATCGAAATTAGGGTGTCAGCCAATCTCCCATTCACCCGAAGGGCCATTTATATAATAGAGATTCGGACGTCAGCCTATAGGGCTGCCTCATTCACCCTTACACGATCAGTCAGATTGTCAGTATGCATCAGTATTTACAACGAGAGCGTACACGGTCAGTATTACTGTCAGTCTCTCCCACCCCTTGCAAGACTGATTGACTGTCACTGATGTTTTGAAAAAATTCTAAATTGTTTAATAAGGAACGTTTAAGAATATTTATAACTAATATTCAATTTTTAGTGAAATTAGGTTGTACAAGTTGTATTAAATTAACGTGAAAGGCATAAATGTGTAATATAATATAAAATATATGTACATTATTTGAATGATATTTGAAATAGATTGATAATATTAATTACAAGTTATAGTACAGTATAATTAGGAATGTCTTGAAGTAATTACAAACATCTAAAAAAATTCAGTAAAATATTAAAATTGTAGACGTTTGAGTCAAATTAAACTTAAAACTATGTTTTTTAAAAACAAAGGTTGATGCGATCATGCAATTTCTTATGTCTGTATTAATTTGAAAAATTGACAGAACAAGATATTAAATTCTGAGAAACATAAAAATTGAATTCCTTTCTTATCTATATTTCCCTGTTCCTTGGCTACTGCTGCAAGTGCTGCAATGTTATTTATACGACATGTTTCGATGCTACGACGGCATCATACAGTCATCCTCAGGTCTGATGTGATCAGAAAATTCGAATCACTTCGGTATTTTCGTAAACGAGAGCGTACACGGTCAGTATTACTGTCAGTCTCTCCCACCCCTTGCAAGACTGATTGACTGTCACTGATGTTTTGAAAAAATTCTAAATTGTTTAATAAGGAACGTTTAAGAATATTTATAACTAATATTCAATTTTTAGTGAAATTAGGTTGTACAAGTTGTATTAAATTAACGTGAAAGGCATAAATGTGTAATATAATATAAAATATATGTACATTATTTGAATGATATTTGAAATAGATTGATAATATTAATTACAAGTTATAGTACAGTATAATTAGGAATGTCTTGAAGTAATTACAAACATCTAAAAAAATTCAGTAAAATATTAAAATTGTAGACGTTTGAGTCAAATTAAACTTAAAACTATGTTTTTTAAAAACAAAGGTTGATGCGATCATGCAATTTCTTATGTCTGTATTAATTTGAAAAATTGACAGAACAAGATATTAAATTCTGAGAAACATAAAAATTGAATTCCTTTCTTATCTATATTTCCCTGTTCCTTGGCTACTGCTGCAAGTGCTGCAATGTTATTTATACGACATGTTTCGATGCTACGACGGCATCATACAGTCATCCTCAGGTCTGATGTGATCAGAAAATTCGAATCACTTCGGTATTTTCGTGAATCCTTCCATCAGTACTGCCCCTACAAGATCAGATAGACTACCAGTATTAATTATTACTTTATTAAAACTGACAGTGACTGATTGTGTAGGAGCCTTATTAGGGCCGTAAATATATTAGTATATATATATACTACTATACTATATTTAGACGTCAATCAATACCTCATTCACCCTAAGTGATGTATATATAGACGATATTTAGACGTCAGCCAATCCCCCAATAACACTTATGGCAATTTGTATAATCGATATTTGAACCTTATCCAATCCACCATTCACCCTTAGGGTCATATTATAATTTATAAATAGTCAATAATATTCAAACCCCTTAGGTTCTTATATATAGTCAAGATTCGGATGCCAGTCAATCCCCCCATTTAATCTGAAATGATTGTTATTTATACTATTGGAGAATGGTTAACAACACCCATGACTTGACTATAATCACAAGCCTAAAACTACCACCTCCACGTCAGCGGTGACCTTGTGCGGTGCAATGGCATTATAGCTCCCTTGACCACGTGGCCACTGGTACAGGTTAAATAATTAATAGTTCAAGTGAAAAAACAAATGTGTTAGAACTAGCTTGGATTGCTCAATTATATTCTTTATTTAACAACTCGAGTAAAATATGGTAGCTGCTATTATCACAGGTGTTTAATTTGTACAAAATTAAGGAACAATTAGAACAAATGATCGCAATCTGATCTATAAATAGCCCAAACCTCACCAATTTTCGCCCCCTCAATATGATTAAAATATCTCAACCGCAAATCAAACCAATCCATATATAAGAATAGAACTACACCTTGTCTGTGAACTAGTCTTAAAAATAATATTAGTGAAAAAAGTTGGTTTTTCTTTGCACCGCGTTATATTACCTGTCCAGGTTATACGCATATGTACTAATTAAGCTAATGGATTTAATAATTGGAGAGGTAATATTTAGAGGAAGTGTGCCAGCCAGCACTTGCGTAGAGGTAGAGGTGAAAACCCTCTTAGAAAAACTACCCTCAGTACACCCAACCGAGATTCGAACCATGATTTCTCCGTCAATGGCAGTCTATAGTCTACTGCGAGACTATGCGGCCACCAAAGCGGGTTGTATTGTGCTATTATCTACTGCAAACAGTTTTAAGAAAGCTCCTAAAATAAATAATATATCAAGGATTATAACGGGGTGAATAATTTACGGTCAGCTTGTCTATAAATGTATACAGAATGTTCTTGGACTAAAAGGCTAAACTCTGAGAAGTGGTAGTGGATCAAAAAACAAACTCAAAATGTATTTTGGATATTTGTTAGTTTTCTCTACCTTTTCGCACAAACAGCAACAAACTAAATCGAAACAAAATTGGTAGGTATTAGATAAAATATTTTATTTACTTATTTTGTTCAAAATGATGGCCTCCAGCTTGGAGACAAGCATATTGCACCTATCAATGACAGAACGAGCGGCTGACCGACAGTGTGAGACTGTTGTTTCTTCAAACGCTTGCGTTATTCATTGTGGACTGAAGGTCAGTAACAGGCACTTGACACTCTTTTTACTTGAGAGCTCCCCATACAAAAAATAAAATAAAAAAATTAAGGGCGTTAAACCAGGTGAACGCCGAGGCCAAGCCACAGGCCCAGCACGCTCGAGCCATCTTCCAGGAAAATTATTACTAAACCATTGCCGAAGACCTCTGCAGAGAAAAAGTGTTTTCATCTAGTTTTTTGTTGTTTACGCGAAAAGGAAAACTATCAAATCTTAAAAAAA
>CABFWB010000240.1:217007-228848 GCA_902151455.1 Timema bartmani
TGTGTGTGTGTGTGTGTGTGTGTGTGTGTGTGTGTGTGTGTGTGTGTGTGTGTGTGTGTGTGTGTGTGTGTGTGTGTGTGTGTGTGTGTGTGTGTGTGTGTGTGTGTGTGTGTGTAGACGCTAGCTAGTCATTTGGCTACTTTCCCGGGCGAACCACCGTAGTTTACATATAACTACACCTATATGTAGATAAAAATAAACTTAATAGTAGAAAAAATAAACATGAAATGGAGAAAAATCTAATATAAAGTCGTATAGAAACAGCTGAAAATGTAACACCACTTATGACCAGTTATCCCAACATCTCTTGATGAATTTCTCGAATATGTCTGTCAGCCCCTTTGACCGTATCTCATGATGTTACGTGATAGGAACATGTATTTTGAAGAGAGATGGAAGAAATCTTGTAGCTATGTTATAGCCCGTGGATTAAAACCTTGTTTAAAAATTGTTTTGCTTTGATCTAATATTTCCAAAGATTTATTTTCCTGGGGTGATATCACTTTTGTGATCATCCATGTTATTTTTTTGCACTACGTCTAAATACCCATATAAATTAAGTCTTTTTAATTGGGCTATGTAACGTGCACTTACTAAAACCAATTAATTAAATCCATCGCACGACTAACAAACTTAGGTTATACCGAAATAAACAAATTCACCGGTTCCCAGCTGTTATCACTATGAAAAAAAAAAGCCGTATTTTCTAAATAGCTATCTCACACTCTGGCCATAAGGAGCTTGAAAGTTTTTGGCCGCTAGTACATAAGCTTTCTATTCAAGCTTTTTCCGAGATACCTCCATCTTTCCTTGGCCTAACATCCAAGTTCCTTGAAATTAATTTTCACATTATCCTCCAAAGGATCTTTTTTTCTTCAGGTTTCCCTACTAAAATGTTGTGTACCCGGAAAAACGCACTAGATGACTACCACATCTCAGCCTGCGTACCTTTATTATTATGAATATGTTTGGGCATGCATACGAATAATTACATTCTTCATTCTCCCGTTTGTTCGTTCCGCTTAAGCCTTAATATCACAGCACTTTGTTTTCAAAACTTATTGATTTATTCTCTTGGTACAGCGAGAGAGATCACGCCTAACATCCGTAAAGAACAACGGGTAGAATTTTAGTTAACTCTAATTTCATTGATGATAAATGTTTTGATCATGCCGGGAGCTGAATCCGGGACCTTCAGTTTAGTAGGCAGAACTAATTTGTTGTACATTTCACTTTTAACTACGCTAATGGTGAAGAGATGAGTAAGAATCAATCTGACCCTCAAAGTGTATATTAAAAACAAAATAAAAAACATTTAAAATCAATTTCAACCAAATTCAAATCAAGTATATCAGAGAATAAGGCTGAATCTAAAATAGAATTTACAAGAACATTGTTAAGGCAACCGGACATATTCAAAGATTTCAATCAATCAGAAATGAAGGGTGACACGTGATTCATATTTCATTTAGTGTGAATGATTGCGAGAAAATAAAAGTACTAATAGCCTAATACAATAATAACTACCATTGCCTCGACGATTTGTTATTTATTAGTGCCTAACGAACTAAATATATCTACAGTATAGTATAAAAATAGTACAATGAAAAGCGGTAAAGCAAAAAAAAAGGTGTAGATGCTAGAGCCAGCATTAAAATAATAAAGGCCGGCCTAGGGATGTGGAAAAGTATCGATACTTTATTAATATCGATAGTTTCATTTCGATACTAGTATTTTTACTCGATGCTTTTACTAATATTAGTACTCGCACTCCAGTATCGGATCGATATCAAAAGAAACCACTTTTTTTGTTATCTTCACTCATGGTGGGATTAAATGTTTACTATGGTTAAAGAAGGGTATAAGATAGATTAAAATATATATTATTTATCAATATTTAGCTATTAATTAACTTTCCATCACCTAGATTTTCATTCTAAATAGATCTTATAAGATGAGCCCTATAGGTAGTTGTATTCATAGCGCCAACTATAGATTTGTCGAATTCGACTTCTATCATAAAAGAAAAGCTAACTCAAAGAGTTATTTAAGGAACTCCCATATCAATAATTTATCATGCAGAGGTTCTGCCTATAATATTTAAATTTACAATATTATATTTTTTTGTGCATATTGTTACTGCTTATTATTGCTATTTTTTATTCTTATTATTAATTACTATTTTTTTGCAACTATTCATTGGTATGTATAATTATTTAGCTATTATTGTTTATCTTATTTTCTCGTTTAATTATATATATATAATTAAACGAGAAAATAAGATAAACAAATAATTATTTAGCTATTATTGTTTATCTTATTTTCTCGTTTAATTATATATATATATAATTAAACGAGAAAATAAGATAAACAATAATAAGAATGAAAAAAATAGCAATAATAAGTTAAAAGCAGTAACAATATGAAAAATATATATGGTACTTGTGTACTTTTTAGTGCTGGTCTGTTCTAGGTTTTACGACTGTTGGCCAGCACTGTATTAAAGGAAATTTAAATAATAATTATTATTGTTATTATTATGCAAAAGTTGACATTATTAATTGCTTAAAAAAACTTTTTTCTAGATTAAAATTTCGATACCGATACTTTTCTTTCGATACTAGTACGGTATCGATATTTTTCTTCCGATAATTTAAACGAATACAATATCGATACTTTTCTTTCGATACCACATCCCTAGGTCGGCCTCTTGGTTTAGGCGTCAGCATTCCTGGCTACTGATCTACGGGTTCGATTCACAGCAGTGACAAAGGTAACTTTCTCGAAGGGGAACTGTCCCTAGTTTGTTACTATGATCTGATTAATTAGGCCTAAGCTAGGTCTAAGACTCCTAATGGTACCCCGTAGTCATCATCATTATCAGTATCATCATCACAACATTTCAATTTGACTAAATAACCGCACCTACACGGCGGCACAAATTCAGGAGACTATTACATATCCTCCACTGCCAGTAGAAGATCAGGAACATCAAGCAAACAAACCTTGACGTGCATAAGCTAATAAATATATATATATGTTAGGCTCAGGGTAGGGTAGAAAATGTGGACACATTTAATAACACTATTATCACTATTTAAACTACTAAATGCTTCAAATTAAGCTTAAAATAACAACAAAAGATTGAAAATTTTCTACATATCCTTGAATTATTTTTTAATGACCTTAAAACATTATATACTCTAGATAAAGCCCAGAATTGTGGCTAAGTGATAGTTCTCTATTACAATTCTAAAGGACCTCGCTTCAATTCCGGGTGATGCTGACCAATTATGTACCATTTTATGTAAAAAAGGTTCCTTCTACTCTTCAATCCTTGAGGCTGGTACCTTTTTTTCCTTGTCCTCGCATTTCACTACCCATTCTGGATTATACATGGGCTTATAAACACTGACTACGCTGGAATAGGTAGTAGGAAGGTAGGATCTAGGAGGAAGCGCACCCGAATTCGCTTGGAGGGAAAGTGGGAAACAATTTAGAAAAAAAAACACCCCCAGTACATCTGTCCGGGATTAGGACACCGATATCCCAGTCATCGGCAGTACAGTATATCTAGAGATTGACGCCTTAGTTCAATCTTCAAGGTTAAGTTGGGGATGTAGAGAGCGCGAGAAAATGGCAGTGTTTTTGCAGTTTTTATAGCAAAACTCTTTGTTTATCAAAATTAATCAAATATCGCTTCAGAACCAGTATAGAGCCTAATTTTCTTCAGAAGGTGATATCAAAAGCTGTCAAATATCTGCCAAGGGAGTCTTGGAATTTAACGACAACTTTTTCTCTTCATTTAAAAAGTTTTGTCATCTAATTCTTCTTTGCTCCTGACAGATATTCCACAACTGTTGATATCACCATCTGTAGAAAATTAAAAAAAAAAAATTCTGTCGGAGAAATATTGTATTTATTTCTGCCAAAAAAAAAGTTTTGCTATAAAACTTTATAAACACTGACCTTTTTTCGCGTTCCATACATCCCTACAATAAATAGGTTTGTAATTGGGTTCTGTGCACACAAAGTACCTCAATGAATTATGATTGTGTTAAATGACCATATCTAGGTTAAGCGCCTATTATATTATTTATTTCTACGTAGCTACTCACCTTATGGTACAAAAAGCGCTACTGTACAGAATGAAGTTTTTTTTTTGTTTTGTTTTTTCCTTTTCGATCGATAGAATTTCTTCTTCTTTCATTCTCAGTGAAAAGAGAACATTTCGTATCGTTATACGTAGTGTTCAGATGTCTTTTGAAGCCAGTTGGACCATGAAATAACTCCTCCTCCTTCTGTGAGCTGGGAACTACCGCTGTCTTCTCCCTGCTCTAGCGGCTGCCCTTTTAAAGGTTAGTAATAGGTTGAGCGACCAATTGGAACACAATTGAGGGGTAAAAAGGGGGGGGGGCGGGGGTTGGTGGGTTGCGACGAGAACCTAACCCTATCTCGCTTGACATATTTTCAGTTTCTTACATTTATAATATGCGAGGTAGAATACAATTCGCGAAAAATATGTTTTATTGAATTTAACTTCTTACAGGGTTGCTACTATTTTCTTAATATGAAATTTACTACGTCTTGTTTTTGTTTTTTTTTAAATTTCTTCAAAAAACCTCATTTCTACATACAGATAGTATAAGATTTATTTTACTATAAAATTGACTATTGTGGAAGTCATTTAAATTATGTTTATACCAATCTAATTTGGACCGGCTTCGGTGAGCGGATGGTCTAAGGCACTAATTTTGTAATAGACTAGATTTTCGACAACGGGGATATTGTGGTTAGATCCAGATCTGGTGTACTGAGGGTGGTTTTTCCTAAATGGTTTCAAACTCTCATTCTCTATGCAAATGCGAATAGACTTCCTCTAAATTCAACAATCCTCATTCATAACCGATTAGCTTGATTAGTAGGACTACATAATCGTATAACCAGAATGGGTAGTAAAACGCAGTGGTTACTTAGTCCTCTCTATGGCACTAGGAACTAGAAGGTTCATTTACGCACTTACAAAAGTACGCCACCTATATCTGTCTTGAGCTAGTTCTGTCCAGTCCACCTCATTACACCCTACCTCTATCTTGAGCTAGTTCTGTCCAGTCCACCTCATTACACCCTACCTCTATCTTGAGCTAGTTCTGTCCAGTCCACCTCATTAAACCCTACCTCTATCTTGAGCTAGTTCTATCCAGTCCACCTCACTACACCCTACCTCTATCTTGAGCTAGTTCTATCCAGTTCACCTCATTACACCCTACCTCTATCTTGAGCTAGTTCTATCCAGTCTACCTCATTAAACCCTATATCAGGTCCATTTTATTGTTCTCCTTCAATCTGCGTACAAGTCTTTCCACCGGTCTCTTCTCATTGGGTTTGCCAGTCAGTACCCTGAAAAAGGTTCTAGAATCTCTCATTCACGCTGCAAGTTCTTCCCATCGTAATCTACGAGAATTGATCATCCTTACAGTGTCTTGCAATGAGTACAGTGTATGTAGTTTATCATCATCTAACCTAATCCCTTTTTTGACCAAATATCTTCCCAAGCATCTTGTTTTCGAACACCCTAAATTTGTTTTCGTCAGGTGAGTTACGAGACTAGTGCTAGGAAAAAAAAAACTTTTTCGCTGTCATTTAAGATTTTTTTTCATAGGAACATGGACTGTAGCTTATAAGATAGCTCCAAAGGGAAATCAGCCAATGCAAGACTTACCTTACTGGTTAGACAAAAGGTATAGATAGAGGTCTAATAAAAATAAATAAATTAAATATTCCTACACCATAATGGTCTAGAAGTTTTTTATTTCAACTTTATACAAAAATATAAGTTTATTATTTTGCCATGTTATTCATTATGTTATTTTTACTTAGTAGCAGCAAAAACAAATCTTGCTCCGATGTGATTCATGTGCTAAGTAGATGAGATCTGGCCATATGAGAGTAAAACTAATAATAATATATGTATCTTGGATAGTCTCACAAAGTGTACTCTGTTTTATTGAAACTAATGGCTACAGTTGTTGAATTACGATTGGTTCCCCTAAAACCTATGACTAATGCTCTATGATGGTAGGTTATATAAAAGTAAAAAATATATTTCAATAACAATTACTACTACTACTGTACTTTGAAGAGTTTAAAAAAATAGGCTTTTCTTATTTTATGAAACGATATTCCAACTCCTTTATAGTTTAAATGGGTTAATTAGTTTTATTAAAAGATATCATATGTTTTGTAAAACTCAAATTTTTAGTGATATTGTGATACATACGCTTACTAGTTTTTCAGAACGCATGTACGTCTAATATGTTCAAAAAGTAGGAATTTTATCTGTTTGTATGTATATATACACACGTTTATGTATATATATATTAAAATAGTTATAGTTGTATTCTTTAATAAATTTAAAGAGAAAGGAACAATTTTTTGCCATCGAATTTTTGGATCTTAATGATGAGTAAAATTAATTTATTTTTAAAAAAGGTTTACAGATTTAAACTAAAAACCATTTCAAGGCCCCTACTTCAACTGACAACTTAGACGTTAAAACTAAATAATTGACTAAAATGGGATTCGAACTCAAAAGCCTCAGAGTTGGATGGATATCCTCTCAACTAAAAAGCCACAAAATTGGCATCCGCAGTCAAGATCTTAGATACATATAATTTTATTGTAAAAATCTACATATATTTGTTCTATTTTAGAGTATTTGACGAAAACCTTTTTTTGGTGATGAACTATACCAATAAACGACTTTCAAATTAGTTAAATCAATAGAACACAGTTCATAATTCATAATTATTTAAATTAATCACTGGGAGAGGGAATGATACATATTAAGAATATACCGAGGATGGAACTAAGTACCCTCTGATCACGACCGAGCTTAATAAGTGCTGAACAAAATGTGTACTTGACAGCCACATTAAGTATTATTGCTTTAACAGGTGCCACACATCTTCAAGGCCACAAATATAAGAAACGTTTCTTACTACCCGTTTGGGTTATACGCTTATGTACATATTACACTAGTGGTTTTAGAGATTAGGAAGATTATATTTAGAGGACGTGCAGACTCATTTGCATGGAAAGAGAGTGGAAAACCATTTTGTAAAACGCTCAATACACCCAACCGAGATTCGAACATCGATATCTCCGTAATCGGCAGTCTAGTCTACTGTTGCGTGAATAGTGCGTTAAACCATGCGGCCACCGAAGCGGGTTACAAAATGTTGATAAAAGCTATAACTGATATAGACACTGAAAATATGTAGAGTAGATAGAGTAGATAGGCTACATTTCATTACCCTTAAGACATTATATTCAAGAGTTTAAGTTACATGCATTAAAAGTTCCCCCTAAATTTTCCATTCATAAAAAAAATTAGCTCTGAAACATTTTGTGTCCTCTCCCAAAGTAAATTTTTTGGTACACCACTGACCAACAAGCTGTTTTCTCATGGCTTTCCCTATTCATTGAGGAGGGTATGCAATAAGTCAAATATATCTATCTTCAATATATTTATAAAATGTATCTTGATATTTTCAACCTGAATTTTATCACAGTTCCACTTTACCATTATAGCGGCTCCCTTGTGGCAGGTAAAATAATTACGTGGAGAATTTCCCTAATCGATTTTAAATTCCTATTCAGAGAGAGTTTATAGGACGGAGGAATTATCGGCAATTTTTGGATGCGACAAAATGTGTAAACAGTAATCGTGTATAGACGGGTTTGTTCGGCGGGAGGCAATTTGGAAACATATTCTTGGAATAAAATAATCCGAGTGAAAAACTTAGGAATAACTAATAATCTCTGAAATTGATAATCGGGTTAGTTAGAAGTTCGTAACTAATACCGAATTTTAATACAAACAAGTTTAGTGTGATATAAGTATAAGGATTAATTTGATTTATAAAATATTGTCTTAAGCTGTTAAATCATATTTAGGTTAATTCATATCAGCATAAATTTGGGTCATGATACAAAAAAAATTTAAAAAATTGACTTTTTATTTATAATGTTGTGAACTCTTCTCAGTTATTTTTGTTTGTTGTTAAATTTCCTTTTATTAAATTTTAATATATATAAATTTATTTACAATTTAAGATAAATAACCACTTAAGGATAATTAAAGATAAATAAAAGTATGCCTTGATAGAATTAAAATTCTTACAATGTCAGTACCGATCACTCACTCGCAGAAAATAGCACGAAATTAATAATACCTATCGTTTACACACACACAAAAAAAGTGTACCTAAAATTCAATTTTTATTTAGCATTTTTAGCATTTATTTAGCCTACTAATAACGTTAAGGAGTTTGAGATGAGGATAGATTAATTTAGAGGGAATGTACCCACATTTGCGTGGAGGAAGACTGGAAAACCATTTAGGAAAATCACCCTTATATGCCCAACTGGAATTCGAACCCCAATCTGCCTGTCATCGCCAGTCTATTCTATTGCGAGAGGAACGCCTTAGACCATTCTGCAACCGAAGCGGGTATAAAATAAGTGGCAAGTAGGGATGGAAGGGAAGGCGAGTTAATGTTTGTTTGTTTTTTCTGTTTTTATGGAAATTGTTTTTGTTTAAAAAAAATTCAACATGGTTTAATTGTCATGTATCTCATCAGTTTTTGAATTTGTAGAGGGTATTGCTTAGTTTGAGAGTAACTCGTTCTCTCATTTGAAAAGTTGCTAGTAAAATGCAACAATGTTCATGACAACTATTAAAGCTCTGTTGAAATTAAAATATGTATAAAATGTAAATATATATATATAATTACCTGGGCAAAATTTTATTTATTTTGGCAAAAAAAAAAGGGGTTTGTTTTATAAAGCTTAAATATTAAAACGTCATCTAATTATGTTTACAAAATTATTCCAAAGTTTGTTTTATAAAGCTTAAATATTAAAACGTCATCTAATTATGTTTACAAAATTATTCCTACTATTTATTATTCAAGTTATAGCTCTAATTTAAATAAGAATAGTTATATCTACAAAGTAGACCAAAAAATAAAAATAGTAGTCTGTAATATTTGTTTTAATTTCACTGACAAAAAGAGAGTTGATAAAGCACAGTTTGAATTTTTTTTTCTATTAATAATTTAATAAATCATGATATACTCTGACATTAAAATTTTTTGACAAATAGAATCATTTCATGAAGATCTATATTTCAAATGGTTCGTGTTAGTGTCATATTAGTATAATGATTAATGTGTATGGTACATATCACTTATCCATATTCACATAGCTACTTATTTATGCAAAACATACATTAAATTATAAGATGGATTGTATTTCATAAAACCATTATTTATATAAAGATTTACAATAATTTTATAAATAGTAAAATTAATATGGGATGAATTTTTTAGACATAATTGTTACAGTTTCGGTGACCGAATGGTCTAAAAGGAGTCACTCTCGCAATAGACTAAGACTGCTGATGACAGTACAATTTATCTACGTTTAACCTTCCTCATCCCTAACTTATTAACGTAATTAGTAAATGTGGCTATAACCTGAACAGGTGCCAAAAAGAATCAATTTCTGAGCAAGATCCAATACTTTATGGCTTAACTCTGACTTTAGACAAAATTAAGATATATTTTATCATCGTTAAGGTCCCTAAATTCGGAGAACCTGGTGTTTTTATATTGACGTATCTACATTGGAATTTGATTTAAGACATTTCTGAAACCTTTACATTTAAATAAAGTCAAGTAATGTTCTGGTTGCGAGTTTAACTTGTCTAGTTTAAAGTTTTTTAGCTCAAGGTGAGATGGTAGGGATTGCAAATTAATAGCAATATTTTTGCGGTTTTATAGCAAAATATGTTTGCCTGCAAAATAAATCAATGAAATAATACTTTTAGATCATAACTTTGAATATCAAGAAGATGAAATATAAATACTTTTGAGAGCTTTTAAATGTGGTGCTGGAGAAGATTTGAGAATACCAGGTGGAAATACAGGTTGACAAATGAAGTCCTAAGAAGAGTGGGTGAGAATAAAACCATTTTGGATGTGATTAATAGGTACAAAGCAAACAGGATCGGACACATTCTTAGGAGAAACTGTCTTTTGCATGACGTCATGGAAGGAAAGGTTAAGGGAAAGAGGAGCTTAGAAAGAAGGACTCAAATATTAGATGAATTGAAAGAAAGGAGAAAATTATGTGAGTTCAAGGAGGAGGCAGACGACAGGGTGGATTGGCGACCTCACTGACAAAAGGAATGGACCTGCCGTAAGACAGAACACCTATTATTATTATAAAATAAGTCAAATGTGTCTCCAGCAGAAACAAAAATAATAATTTTCTTCAAATATTGGCAATAACAGTTCTTGAATATCGGTTATATGATATCATATGATTTGATAACTTTTTCTCGCTATTTAAATGTTTCTAATCAAATGGCAATAAGCGTATGACAATAATTATTTAAGAACTGTTAAGATTAATATTTGTAGAGGATAAAACTATGTTTCTAACGAAGAATGGTTTGATTTATTTTTCCAAAAAATCTTGATTGCTATGAAAACTGAAAAGAAACCTTTTCTCGCTTCCCTTTAGTAAAATAATGTTAAAATCTTCTTTCATAAAATATTGTCCAATATTTACCTCTTGACAGGCGTTATAGAATAGGCTTGTCTATATGAAGATTACTCTAATTCATCTTTTCGAAATATTTAGGAGTAAATCTACTGTGAATGATCGTATATTGAGTGACATTCTTTTCATATATCTTCAAGATATAAATAGAAAAAATTACTCCGACTCGATACACGGGTTCCGATTCAACATTCTCTCGTGTCGTCCACGGCCAAACTGCAATGACCCTATACAGAGAGCTCTTCTTCAAATCCTTAATAAAAAATGTATCAGACTTCGTCATGAAAAGTGACCTGGAAAAGAAATAATAGAGAAGAGGGGTGAGGAAAACACTATATGAGAGGTTTTCCACTGAAACGAGCAGTTCCACATTCTATGGATGTATTTTACTTTTTTTTTTTTTCAAAAGAGAAAATAAAGAAATATGATTTAAGTCCTTGTATAAAAATTCAATTATATTATTCAAGAAAGAGATATTCATTTTTATTCTGGGATTGTGAAAAGTGAATGAAAATCGGTAACAATACAAATAGATAGTTGGAAAATAATAGTGAAATACAATACTGGAAGAAATAACGATCTTTATTATATTGCCCACTTCGGTGGCCGCATGCGGCCCGCGTGACGATTTTGTGCGGCCCTCGCGTGGGTTACGGCTTTTGATTTTCAACCCGCGAAATAATAAAGCTCTCATCGCAAAACTCTAGTTCAAACCTGGCATCACAGGCACGACTCCAAGAGTTCATTTCATTGAGTCGACGCTAGATGTCTTGTTTCAATGTGCATGCTCAGCAGTGAAAACATAAGATCTGACCTTGAACTAGAATTGAACGATTTGCAATAATAACTATTTTATTCTGGCAGAATCTACGTCGCGTCTCACTAGCTGTTTGGGCTATCCGCATATTAATTTAAGAAAAACTTCCAGTCCTCGTGAAACCAGACAATACGAGATTGATACATCTGTATACCTAGGTGTGCGGCTCATTAATTTGTTTTTTACTTATCCTTACGAAGACATAACCTCTAGAATTAGCTAGCTTTCACGTGGTTTTTCTTTTCTTTTACTAACTATAGATTTTTAGTTGTATTGTTACGCTTTTGGTCGCATTTTTTAGTCATATGTTTTTCAACACAACAATGTATCAAGATTTTAAGATATTATAGTTTTATTTTTCATTTATTTGAGGTATTAAATAAATACTTTCT
>CABFWB010000240.1:235184-254418 GCA_902151455.1 Timema bartmani
GATGGGAAGATCGGGGTTCAAATCCCAGTTGGGTCTAGGCCTACTGAGGGCGTTTTTCCCTAAAGTAGTTTCTCCCTCTCCTTCCACGAAAATGCGGGTGGATTACTTCTAAAATGTTTCCTTACTCATCTCAACCCCATTAGAATAATTTATCATATATTCGTAAAAACCGGTACAGGTATTAAGACGAGGTGATTTCAAAAAAACTATTGCTGAAGTATATATATTCCTAAATCGTTGTGACAAATTTATTGATTTTTTAAGACAGAATTTGTCTTTCAAATTAACTTTGTGACTGACGTCTTTAAGCTAATAGCATATGTGAAACTAATTGATGTGAGCAATCCTTCAAAAGCACACCTATGTGACTTTTTTTTTTTTTGTTCCCTAAACTTTGTGATCGTTATTTCCTTGGCTAAATTAAGGTGAATTAATGTAAAACCAATCGTAAGAAAGCTTTCTAAAAAGTTGTAATTGAAATATCAGGGATATACATTTTCCACGTATTGATTGTTCTATATGCTTTGTTATCGGGTTGGCAGCCATGAGCTTTATTAATCGAAAAAACATTAAAAAAAAACTACTGAACTCGTGACCCTTATTTCCGTTTATGAACACCTTGAGGCAAAACTCGACATTTTAAAAGGGTCGAAGGGAGGGAGGAGGGACACATACAAAATATACCCAGCTTGACATGTCACTTGGAGCAAGTCTCTTTATCGCTGTAACCGGATCCCGAGGGCATATCGCACACACACACACACACACACACAAAAACCTTTAAAAGAGAAGGATGGTCTGTAATTTCCGTATATACACAGTCAGATGTCCGCGTCATGTATCTCCTACTGTACTTTTTACTTCAGCGGGCACTGGTTTTGATTAAGCAGCGCAATAAATTTGAAATGGTCTAAGGGAGATTGTATTTTCTCTCTTAGGTTTCTAGACAATACAATATTTATCAGTTCTGCGAACAGTAGACCTTGCTCCCTTTTTTATTCTGATCAGTTTTAATATTTCTCTTTTGATTTTGAGATGAAATATCTCCCATAGTTTCTCCTTGGATTTAGCGTGGATATTAAGTTTATCCTTGGTGATCAAATTAGACAAAAAACAAATGACATATATATTCAATAAAGTACATTATATGCATAGAGAATAACTGTTGTTCACGATTTTTAAAACGTCAGACTCACAATTATTGTCAATATTTAAACAATTAATCCCTATGTACTCGATAGATTGTTTAGGATTTTTAACTAAAATCAGTTTATATTATCTACTTGAAAGAAAGTCGTCCTGAGCGGCTTCAATTTTTGAAACGGATAGCTAGAGTGGAAAAATCATGTAAATACATCGTTTGGCCTAGGTCACAGACAATATACCCAGACACTCAACCTCCAGGTTAAAATTGTTGCACTCCTTTTGGCAGCTTTAGTCTTTCAACACTAGGATCGCTGTGGTTAGTCATACCATCACCCAGCACTGATACTAGCGAGGCCCAGTGTAGCAGGACTCAAGGCCGATTCACACAAAACACTAAGCTAAGATTTACTCAGCTAGCTCTTTAGAAAACTAGTGGACCATATTATATTTAAATATGTTAGTTCACACAGAAAGCTAAGCTATGTCTTGCTACGCCACGTTATGTTTTTCCTATTGCTGGCCGGGCAATTTTTCCATTTCCCATCTTGAGCCATCTTACGTTTCACATGCGTATAACGCAACTTGGGCTCCTTGTTGAACAGACGCAGTGCTGGTTTGATGAAAATAACTAAAGAAGTGTTGTTTTCAGTTTGTTTCACGTGTATTTAAGTAATATTCTATTTAGGTTTTATATTTGATAAACGTTTTTATATTAAAATGTAAGCGTTAATTGAAGAAGTCAAACCTCTACCTCCTAAATTTTCTTCAACTTCCAAAAAAACTCTTAACGGCATCATCTCATCTTCATCAGTACTATCACCTGAACTCAAACAATACGTTTTGGAGAACTCCATCATAACTAAAATTCACTGGAGCAGACCAAGAAAAAACAACCCTGAATTCTGGAGGGAAAGGAGGAACCATTGCTTAGCTTGGCCATGAGTGTGAAACCAAACTGACAAAGTCTTAGCAGAGGACGGACACCACCCCTGGCTTTGGCCTGACCTTGGCCAGAGGACGGCCACCACCCCTGGCTTTGGCCTGACCTTGGCCAGAGGACGGACACCACCCCTGGCTTTGGCCTGACCTTGGCCAGAGGACGGACACCACCCCTGGCTTTGGCCTGACCTTGGCCAGAGGACGGCCATCGCCCCTGGCTTTGGCTTGGCCTGACCTTGGCCAGAGGACGGCCACCACCCCTGGCTTTGGCTTGGCCTGACCTTGGCCAGAGGACGGCCACCACCCCTGGCTTTGGCTTGACCTTGGCCAGAGGATGGCCACCACCCCTGGCTTTGGCCTGACCTTGGCCAGAGGACGGCCATCGCCCCTGGCTTGGCTTGGCCCTGGCCAGAGTACGGACACCACCTCTGGCTTTGGCTTGGCTTGACCTTGGCCAGAGGACGGCCATCGCCCCTGGCTTGGCTTGGCCCTGGCCAGAGTACGGCCACCACCTCTGGATTTGGCTTGGCTTGACCTTGGCCAGAGGACGGCCATCGCCCCTGGTTTTGGCTTTGGCTTGGCCCTGGCCCTGGCCAGAGTACGGCCACCACCCCTGGTTTTGGCTTGGTTTGGCATTCTGTGTGTATCGGCCTTTAAGCTGGCAAAAGGAGCGTAGTGAAACCCCTGTTTGGTTGAGAGTCTGTTTCTTGCTTGTCTGTGGTCTAGGTCCAAGGAATGTCCAATTTCGTTAAAATTGATCCAAGCATTTGTCAGTTATCTCGAGAAAAAACACCCGGATGAACAGAAAGACGGACGAAATGCCAAATTATAAAGTTAAAACAAGCTCTCGCTACACTCGGTCAATAAATTAATTGTCATATGGGGAACCAATGGGGAAAATAATAAAGAGTATGATTTAAGGTATCTGGAAGATTATAAAATAGACACAATGTGTGTTTAGTCTGAAAGAGTTTTTTTTAAAGTCTTGGTTTTTATTACTGATATGCTTTAGATTAAGGTTAGCTATGATTATAGTCAGAATTAAGTTGGAAATTCTCAGAGATATTTTGACGAAGTGCAACTAGGCAAAAATAGATGTTTACATGGTTATTACTGTATAATTCTCGTTTGAAATCTCTTCTTCACATACTATATTGTTAGTTATGAGTTGTTCGCGTCAGTGAAGGACTCGTGCATGAAAGCATTTTAATTGATTAAATTTGTGCATAAAAGCAATTTAATTGATTAACTAGACAGTACATAGTTTATTTTTAATTTACAAATAATATGTAATCAACAGATACAGTCAGGTATTTTGAATAGTTTTGACATTTCTATAATTATGTCGGCTAGGAGCTAATGGAAACCTAACGAAATATTGTATTTAGTTGCGGTTGCAGCTGTCATATTATTGTAAAAGAGTTAACAAAACTACGATTGATTGTAAATAGAGGGTTAATCAGATGAGTATTTACAAAAGCTTGGTTTGATTGAAAACTTTAGTAATACGTCAAAGGATTTTATAAATAGTTAGCACACATTATTATATAATTGGAGAGTTCAGAAGCCAATCAGTGAGATTAAATTTTCTTTATAATGATATAGCAATTCATTATCACTGACCAAAAGCTTAAAAAATAGTCATGGGATGTCTTGATAAGTAAAATAAATCCTAGCAGTGAAATTACATCAAATATCAGAGGTTTTTATAATTTTGAATCTAATAAACCATAGTCGAACTCAAAACTGACCTTTTATTGAATTACACTACTTGGCTTTTGAATAGTCAAAGATTTAAATTGTGTGTCAAGGTAACAATGGTAATAGAATTGTTATCGAAATTTTAAAAACGTAAAAATATAATCATTAAGCTTTTCATGAATCTCTCTCTCTCTTTATATATATATATATATATATATATATATATGTGTATACAGTATAGCAGAAAATTTGTGTGTCTCCTGAAAATGATCAGGCACTTCTTGAGCTGGAAAGCTAAAATTTGGCACGAACAATCAAGGATTGTTTCATATTACCAGAAAACCCTACATCCCCACCTTAAAGACCATATTTATAATTTAGCCTTGGGATTTTATCACTCTGATATGAATAACAAGCAGCCGAGACTGAATGGGGGGCTTGACTGACTTCCGAATTTCGACTATACACACACACACACACACACACACACATATATATATATATATATATACACGAACCTTAAGGTGGAGTGGAAGGGAACGCGAGAAAAGGCCAGTGTTTTTGCAGTTTTTATTGAAAAACATTGTTTTGGCCAAAATAAATAAAATATTGCTCCAGTACTAACATTCGTTTAATTTTCTTCACATGGTGATATCAAAAGTTGTTGAATATCTGTCATGAGCATAGTGGCATTATCTAACAAACTTTTTAAATGCCATAAAAACTACAAAAAACAAAACAAAAAAAAACACTGGCTTTCCCTCGCATCCCCTTCCATTCCACCTTAAAAGTCGGTTCGGGAAAGTGATGAAGAGACGAGATACGACCCACCGCGGAAGCCTGGGACCGCTAGACTAAGACCAGGCTTAATCCTGACAAGGACACAACCAAACTTCGTACGACCCTACTGGACCTCCGTCATAAGCCTCTGTAAACTCATTGTAATTACTATATTTCATACGACGCTAAACTTAGTTCTCTAACAAACACTCTAACCATATCTGTAATTCTCTTAATTCGCCTTGTCCCGGAATCCTGTCAGAATTGGTTGGGGGAGGGGGAGGGGGAGGGGGGGGGGCAAGGGGAAGAACAAATGGGTCATCCCACGAGAAAATATTCGTAGATATGAATAAATATACACATATATATATAACTATATAATGTTCCTGTTTCGATACGATAAATTGTGTCAAGAATTTATGCATTTTGTAAGTAAAAAAACCTGAGTTTTCTCTTAAGATGGGGGTGCTAGTGAGCGTGAGTTTAGGGCAGTATTTTCGAAGTTTTTATAGCATAAACATTTATTTGGCCAAAATAAATCAAATATTTCTTCTATAGAATCATATAGTTTAGTTTTCCGCACATGATAATCTCAACAGTCCTTGAATATCTGTCAAGGGTGTCCTGGAATTTAGTGACAACTTTTTCTCTGCATTTAAAAAGTTTGTCACCAAATGCCGCTATGCTCATGAGAGATATTCAAGAACTCTTGAGATTAGCATGTGCAGAAAGTTAAACTCTATGATTCTATAGAAGAAATATTTGATTTATTTTGTCCAAAAAATGTTTATGCTATAAAAACTGCAAAATTAATGCACTAAACTGGTGCTCACTAGCACCCTTCCTTAAGTATTAGCTCGGAAAAGACTAAGCTCTAGCAAAGGAGGGGGTGGGGGACGGGAATATTAAATAATCTGCAAATTTATTAAATTCATATTGTACTTTAACTTCAGATTGGACAAAATAGGCACAAGTTTTAAGTCAGTTGTAATGAGTTAAATCAGTTTTTCTGGAAGTATTAATTATGAATTTAACTTAAAATTATTTTAACAAGTTACACACATTTCCCTGTTGTGCCTTACAAAATTGATATTTGTGATCAAGTTTCGATCACGATGTTTTCATTGCTAATAATGTTTATAAGTTGCAAGTTCGGTAACTATTATAATTATATTTAATTGGAAGGGATATTTGAATAAAGGCTTTTAATTTACACGATGAAAAGAAATTTAAGATGTTCAAAAATAAGGTGCTTAAGAAAATATTTGGTCCAAAATCAAATAAAGATAATGGAGGGTGGAGGAAGTAAATGTAATAAGTTACATACCCTGGACAAATCACAAGACATTGTTAGGATAATGAAATCTCACAGATTGCGGTGGGTAGGAGGTATACTAGATATAACTAGCTCAAGACAGGGATAGGTGGCGTACTTTTGTAAGTGGAGCAATAAACTTACGATTTTAAAAATTCATAGAGTAAGTAAGAATAAGGCTTTTCATTTTAATTAATACTTGGCCTAAGCTGTAAATTAGCATTTGACTACCATCTTTAGAGCGAATTAAATTCACGTTGTAAATTAGCATGATTACACTTCTTTAAAACTTTCAAATAAGTTTAGTTACGTTCTTCAGACAAGTTAAAAGAAGATTGAATTTTTTAACAAAGAACCAAAATCTCAATATGATATTGTTCCCACAATCAGGAAAGGGATAAATTAATTAGTTTCAACCAAATAAATAGAATATCTCATTCTTGTTTATATACAATAAGTAGGTCATGAGATCAGCAATTATTCTCAACTGTGTATTAATTAAGAGTCCCTTATAAGGGAGAGACGGCATAATTACCGCAAATAACTTGCTTCAACTTTTAATAAATGGGGAAAATACTCATTGAAATAGGGGGTGGACATTTTTTAGTCTTTATTTTAGTAGCTCAGTTAATGACGCCAAAATGACTCTCACGAATCTTTTGAAAATATAAAAGGGGTGCATGTATGTGTGTCTTAAATGCGTCATGTCTTACAAAGATCCCAACATAAAATTATAAATATATCAAAACTAATAAAATATAATATACCTTTGAAAATTAATTCATTACACATAGGATATTCAACAGTATTGATCTTAAACTAGTTTGTTATCTTTGTTATTTAACTATGCATTTCTAGATATATCAAATAAAGTCCATTATATATAAATTAAATATATAATGCACTTTATTTGATAGATCCATAAGAATCAATCCTATATAAGTTATTGTACTAAAATATTACAAAATTACAAGAATTATTATGTTTATAGGTAATTAGCTAGTTACACTTTCACTTATTCGAGAATATAGATGTACTAATGTACATATTCTCGAGAATATAGACGTAACAAAATCACACACACATATATATGGTATAATCTCGTTAATATATACTAATGTTTTAGTACAATGACCTATAGAATTGCTTCTTCCCTTAATATTAATAGAGTGGGAAGAAGATTTTCAGGTGTGTGATTAACAATACAAGAAACGGTGCTTTAAAGAAATATTAAGCTTACGTCAACCTAGGAAACACAATCTTAGCCGCAAGGCTGACATTTACCAAAACAATATTTTTACTGTTTTATCCTTGGCTATATTTTAAAAGATTTATTTTATTTTCATCCCCCAATTCATATTCATGTCATTTAGACAAATTTTTATTTGAATTTAAAATCGTGAAATTTACTAGGCTGAAATTATTGATTAGCGCGCAATTATTTACATATTTTAATAAGTAAGCAATAATTATGTCCACAACTAGACAACATTATTTTATTGATCGTTAACTTGTAAAAGGATGTTTGTTTTTTCAATTTTTTTAAAAAAGGATATTATTTGTTAAAAATACTCCTGCGAATAAGGAAAGATCAAAATAAAGACGAAGAATGATTTAGAACGTTAAAACTCGGTCCGTAATTTTGCTGACGGGTACAGACTTACTAATCTTTTTATCGGATTATCACAAATAAAAATGTCCGGTGTATTGCAATAGAAAACTATGTAATCTAACACAGCGCTTTTTTTTTGCCCTATTTTATTGTAAAATTAGCTTTTTGATCCATTCATCGTTGGTGTAAGAACAGCATATTCACCACAAAACACAAAGTGCTCGGCTGGAAATAAAAACAAGCCGATCCCATATGACATTTTGTTACTAAACAGAAAATTGAAACGTACTTCAAAGAGTTTAATTAACAGAATGCAGAAATGAAACATTGTGTGTGAAGCTTTAAAAGGGTTTACTTCTTTGTGATTAACCTTCAATGTATGTAACTTTTATTCCTACTCTACAGGTTTTCTTTTTCCATTCCAATAGATTCAACTAAAAAAAAATACGACTGTTAGAATGGAATTGATGAAACATATGAATGAGTATTTATTTAAAATGAATTTCTTATTTAACTTTGTTATGTTTTGAAAAATCTCATTTTTACAAACAAGTTTTAAATCAAACAAATAGGTACACAAATCAAAGATATTTCAGGTTTATTTTCCCCTGGTACTAATATTACAACCATTAAATTTACCTGTTTTTGCCAAAAATACGATTTAATAAAATTGAAGAACAGGAAATAACATAGTAAATATGCTACACTTAATTTAGTTATCATAGCTTTAGCTTTGGTTGGTAAAATGCAAACAAATATTTAATCAATTAATCAATGTATTATATTACTTGTTACATAATTAAAATATGTTCAAATTTGGCAGAAATATTAGTTTTGACATTGATGCTTAGTGAAATCGGCCTATACAAATAATTTATTGAACAACGTTCTTAGCGTCAGGTTTGTATTTCCGGTCTAAAAGGCCAGAGTTCAAAACGTGGACTACCTTTAAACTGACCCTCGTTTGGGCCTTCGGCATCCAGCGGCCAACCGGGTGAGAAGCCTTCACTTCCAGTTTTTTGTAAAAAAAATATTAGCTTGGAGTTTTAATTGGTGGTAATAATGATCATATGCAAGGCTACGTCTTCAGATAGACGGTGTGTGTTAATAAAAAGGGTTCGGAATTTTAGGATCTTGTAATACTCATTAAAGTCAGTAGAGAAAGTCTTGCAAACCAACTCGCACAGAGATACAGGCAATGATAGGTCGAGGAGGTGAAGTTACATGCCCCCTCCCGACCCCAACCCACATACCCCTGACATTTAATATATATGGGTCTACTATATCTACCTTAAACCATTCAACCACTGATACAGGTGATTATACGTTAATGAATCAAAAACTAATAAATTATTAATATTTAGACAAATGCGATGAACTACATACTTTATACTCTCTCGAATCATAAATAGAAGAGCTGGAAAATCAGAGATTAAAAATAAAAATCCTTCAAATACCATCGAAATGGTATTTAATCTAGACACTTGAAATTCGTGTACGAAACGCAAAGGAACAAATTTGGCCAGTTCCCCATTTCGCATTGGTGGGTCACGTAGTGTTTTCATTGGTTCCCTGGGGTACAGTACTGTAATAAAATATTCAACAGGATGTGGTAAGCCAAACTTGTGAACTAAATTAAACAATGAATAACTGAAAGGAATTAAAATATGGCACCACGCTAAAAAACAACCACACAAAACGTAACACTTGTATATCAAAAATATTCATAAATAAGCAAAAAGCTGGCTTCTTGAAACTGTAAGCCATGGATATATATATTTATTTTTAATGTCATAATTTATTTTTAAAACCTGTGTAATTCATTTTATAATTTCAAATACTAAAAATGCTAACTTGAGCCGAGACCTTATACGTAAATTAAAAAACCACGTTGCATTTTAATCGTAATTTAATGCACACGTTCCCATTTGACATTTGAGTCTTACTCCTCTACGAAAACTATGCTTCAGAAATATTTTACTACTGTCAGCCAAGTCAAACTATATTAAAATTCATAAAATAATTATGTGAGTTTTATTCATACTTCAGTTAATGTGTGTAAAGTTCTTTAAAATAACTACAAGAGTTATATAGTTTTAACTAAATATTATATAAGTAAAAACTATCACAAATTTGAAAGTGAATAATGTTTTTTTTAACTCCCATTAGCTTTAAGTTTACATTTAAATAACAGGTCTAGATGATACATTGTTAAAGGAACTTTATAAAATAATGTAGTATATGTTCTTTAAATAGTGCCTCCATAATAATCTATATTAAAAACATATTTTAAGTTTAAAATTCTTTAAAAACTTACTATTTTAATTCCCTCATTTGATTAAATACGTCTTAAAACTTGTAAAAGAAATTTAATTTTAAATTATTATTAATATGTTCTCAGTGAATATTTTATAGTCATGCAATTATATTTATAAGTAGAACCAAAACTTTCTGTTAACTATTAGTATGACATGGCCTGGCGGGTTGATTTAATTTGTCGATCTATTTGTGTTACGTAAATACATTTAATGGGCCGCCTTCTTACCTTCAGACAAATGATGATGAGGCGATAGTATCAGGGTAGGACAATAGGACCTGCAGTTATCAAGTAATTTGCACTCACCTGAAAAAACAAAATTAAATTATAAATAGTTTATTTTAATAACATAGAATATCTAAAGAATTGTGTATTTTCTTAACAGCTTCTTTTGAACTCTAGAGATGTCCCAAAATCTTTTTTTAATATTGTTAAGTGCTTGGTTCAACAAAATTAAAACACATTTATCGATGGTTTTTTTTGACACCAGGTCTTACTACCCATTCAGATTATATTCCAAAGTACTAATTATACTAAATATATTATGGATGAGAAAAGTTGAATGTAGAGTTTATTATCATATTAGTGGAGAGAATGTGGAAAACCACCTTCAGTACACCCAACCAGAATTCGAACCCTGATCTCCCATCATCACATCAGTAGTCCAGTTTATTTCTAGACTGAAACCTTAGACCATGTGGCCACCTAAGAGGTTTTATTGATGTTGCTTCGCCATGTATGGTTTACCCTAAGCAAATAAATCAGTCTAAATATTTAAAATATATTAAATGAGAAGAGAAAGTGTTAAATTCAATAAACTTTTTTTTAATCAAAATTAATATCATAGCTACTATTTTTTTTAGAACTTTAACTTATTGCTTGTCTTTTTTTCTTCTTATTTGTTTGATTTCCTTTCGGTTATTTAATTGTTCCAATACCAAGCGTTTTCAAATTATAAGGAAAAAACAATTTACTCAATGTTTTGCTCTTATAATTGAATATATTATTTTACTCTTCAAAAATCTTGTGAGAATATATTTTTTAAACTTATGATGCTATAGATTAATTTTTTTTACATCCATTACTGTTTCTAGCCTGTGGCCTGGATCAGTATTTTATTTGAGCCATGTATTTATAGCCACGGGCTGGCCAGACTTGTAACTTCATATGCCTTATAATTAAACTTAATAGAACATGCACAACATCCAGTCCCCAGCCGTTAATTCATCAATGTGAAAGGATAAACCCAAATTTCACCTATGACAAATTTTCCACCATGCCAAGAATCGAACCCGGGATCCGGGAAAATAACAGCAAAAATATGTATATACCAAACAAGCCTGTTATATTAGGTTAAAAATATTTAATTCTGTTTGGATTGTTTTTATTTATTATTATTTAATTATTTCCTTCTGGTCACAAAATGGGCGTCATAATAGCCAGTGCTAAAACAAATTTTCCCAATATATCTTTGATTAATTTTATTAAATTAAATTAATTAAATAATATAAGTTCCTAGAATGGGGGAAACTAATGTTTTGTTATTGTAATGTTATATGGTTATTTCGCATTTAAATATATAAAAAAATTACTATGCTTTGCACTTAAAATAAATTCAATTTACACAAGATTCAAAGAAGAATACATCTCTGAAATCCACCTCTAATTTAATAGTTAATAGCCCTTACTTGCATAATAACTAATAAACATATTCATATTCAAGATTATGTAGCAACACAGAAATAAAATACAAGTTTCTGATCAAGACAAATAATGTATGTAAATTACTTACTGATTCACCAACAATGGTGGCATGGACTTCTATTAAGCTATAAACGACTAAAAATGTTCACAAGACCTACTATGTAAGATATTAAAGACACAATGTTATATAGGGCCTAAGCTATTATAAAACAACATTTTTTGGACACAATATAATATGTTGCACTAACTAATTTAGTTTAAATAAAATAACTTGTATGTTAGCTAAAAGCGCGAAACCGGTAAATTGAACGATCAAATCAAACTGATAAAACTACTTCCTTTCAAATAGAACAAGACTGAAGGAAGCTCTCGCCTATCTGTGATTGGCCAACCGAATCCCTCCAATAAGATTGATAGAGTACAGTTTGTTATCTTGCTGACAACTCGATGAACATTCCGAAGAAAAGTGTCACAACCTTAAAATCAGAATATTAACAAATCAGAACAATTTAAGATCGGTTTAATTAGGTCAAATAACGATTTGTCCTAAAGATAAAATATAAGTACAATTTGCAATTATTCTTGATGGTAAGTTTTATTTTTAAAAACATTTCCACGAAGAAAACAATATTTTACTAAATAAAATATAGTTGTGATATGTACCCTTCTTACTCACGGAGTTTAGGGTAGACACAGCAGTCAGGCCACACGTGTTATCTGAGGGGTAGAAAAAGCTAACCTCACAGGTCTTCGTGATGACTCAATAAAATGGGACTGTTCAGTATTTGAGAGTTGCAAACCACCAAATAGGTCACGGGGTTGGATTGGGGTAGGCGGTACCCAGAGTCTATCTGTATGATAAAGGCCATGAAGGGTGTCATTATATCCAGAGATTTTATCAAACTTACCGACAAGTTACAAAGCCTAAACCTCGCACACCGGTTACTTTACTGCTGTAGACCCGCTTCGGTGGCCGTATGGTCGCGCTACTCTCGCGGTAGACTGCCGATGACGGAGAAACCTAGGTATACTGAGGGTGGTTTTTCCAAAATAGTTTTCCCACTCTCCCTCCATGCAAATACGTGTACACTTCCTATAAATAAACCTTCATCCCTAAAACCATTAGCGTAATTAGTACATAAGCGTATAAACCAAACGGGTAGCAAGACGCGGTGCTAAAACAAACTGCTGCCCCAAAATTCTTAAAACTGATTTTTTTTTTTCAGAAAGTATTCAACACACCGCGATCACGTGGCTAGAGCTGTAAATAAAGCTATGGCCTAGAGTGCATGATGCCACTTTTACAGGAAAAATCCGAAACTTGAAAAAATAAATCCTCGACAGCCTGACAGAACTATGGACACAAATCACGCCACGTTTTTTTTTAAATAAATAGAAAAAATAAATAAAAAATAGGAAATGAAGTTTGTGTGAAATCTCAAATTGCACCCGTATGAGCAAGGTCCAGCCCAATGTTGCATATATACATATAGCTATCAAATAATGAGTTGAATGACAAGGAAGAAAGGGTTGGGAAAGGGAGGCCAACCTCAAAATTTGTATATGTCATTGAAGCGGAGAATTTCTGACAGAAGGAAAAATGCGGTTGTGTTTCCCCCCCCCCTCCCCCCCTCGAAGCACAAAATTCAAGAATAGTTCCCAATTTCCCCGAATTTCTTGATCAGTGGCCATCCTGTAGTTTATTGAGATTTCGATTTGAAATAATTAAAATATTTTAAAATAAGAGTACATAGAAAATATCACACTGTACCAAATACACCACGTAATCGTGTAACACTGTAGTAATGAACTTAACCTTTCACGACAGTGAAGCGATGTTATGGAAACCGGGCGAAAAATAATTGAGTTTAACTGAGCGGATCCTCGAAACTCACGAGCAAAGGCACATCCGATGGTCTAAAGCAGAATGTGCAAAAAAAAAAGTACGCAGGCAGACTCGGTAAAGCCAGATATGGAGGAAAGAAGGGAAATGAATGGATAGACGGAAGAAAGAGAGATGTCCCTATGTAAATACTGTTAGGAAATAGAAGTTGTAGAAAGGGAAACACATTTGGGAAATACGTACAAAGTGAATGGGCAATGGGTCCAAAGTGCTGCATCTGTAACACAAAGCTAGAAAGAAGGGAGGGAAAAGAGAGGGCGAGAGAAAAAACAACAACACGAGAGTCCTGGAAAGCAAACCCAGTGAAATTCATGAAAAACACATGACGGTTGAAAGGGGAGGAGGGGGTCTGACATTTCTGTTACGATGTTACCCTCTCCCTCCCCCAACCGCTAGGAAGGAAATAATACACTTTTAATCTGAGGATCTCCAAATGTGTACACATTGATATAATTAGATCAAATTTTTAATTTAGGTACATGTCCGACACCTTAGCTCATTCGGTAACCTGTAGATACACAAAGCTAAAAGGTCCCAGGTTCGATTACTGGCATGGCAGAAAATTTTTATCATGGATGAAATGTGGTTTTACCCTTTGATAATTATAAATTAACGGCCGGGGACTGGATGCTGTGTCTGTTCTAGATTTAAGTTAGTTTATTTATAAGTCGTGAGCTGATATAATCAATCGGTTCCGAAAATTCATGTTAAATACCTCAAATAAATTAAATAAAAAAAGTTGTGTGCGCGATTATTCATTATCGCTGCTATTACTTTCTTTTAACACTACGTCCTACCACCCATTCGGTACTTTACATCCATTACTGTTCCCAGCCTGGGTGAGTTTTTTTATTCAAGCCATATATTTTTTTCTTTACCGGCTTGTTAGGCCTGTCGTAGTTTTATATGCCTTATAATAAATTTAAGACTTGTACAGGCACAACATTCAGTCCCCAACCGTTAATTTATCAATGGGAAAGTGTAAACTCATATTTTCATCAACGAAATTTTTTTCGGCCATACCGGTAATCGAACCAGGGACCCTTGACTCAGAAGACAGACACGCTACCGACTGAGATAACGTGTCGGATTAGCTTATTTAGGCTACTAATTATTATAAAGGTTTTTAGGAATTAAAAAGGATATTTGTATAGGATATGTACCCGCATTTGCGTGGAAGGAGAGTGGAAAACCACCCTCAGTACACCCAACCGGGATTCGAGCCTCGATTTCCCCGTCATCGGCAATCTAGTATATTGCGAGAGTAGCGCGTTAGACCATGTGGCCACCGAAGCGTGCTCTTATTTAATGTTCATCGCAACTCATTACACGTTTCGTGTAATACGCATGTACGTACGCCTAATTACGCTAATGTGATAGGAATAATAGAAGTATAATTTGGTGAAAGTGTAGCGGAATTTTGTAGAAGTAGAGTAGGTATTAATTTTTTTTTAAACTTCAGTACACCCTTCCAAGTTTGAACGCCCATCTTATCGGCAAACTAGACTAAATGAGCATGATATTAAGACAGTTTTTTTTTAATTTCTGTAGAATAGTTTAAACATAAAGACCTAGAAAAGCAACAAAAAAAAAAGGCTCATCTCTTCTCGGCGAGTTCTGTCGCCACCCGCTATCCTAAGCGCCCGCCACATAAGAGCTATCATATAAATCTACCCAAACATTTCCCGACTTGGCGGACTGACAATTTCCTCCGCAACACGGAACATGATAAGGAAGAAACTGACGACGCTTCAGGGGGAAATACTTCAGACAACGAACGGTCCTTTTTATAACAAACCGCGACCCCCGTGAAACATAAACAAACTTTTTAACACTAGCTCAAAACGTTTGTTCTCTTCATAGACACTCAAATAAATACAAAAATACAAACACTAAGACAAAAATTTAATCAGATTTTAATCTTGAAAAGGATTTGCACACATTTTTAAAAGAGCAGAACTTATAAAACGATAAGCACTGTACTGTTCAGCTTAACTTTACTCTTAAAACCTAACCTCTTTTATTCAAAAGAATGAATTGTCGGTGGTGGAGATATAAGGGTTCAAATCCCGATAAAATGCAGGATTTGTGTTTTTCTTAGTGGTTTATAACTGTATCCCCATGCAAATTCAGGTACATTTCTTCTCAATTTAACCTACCTCATTTCTACTCCATTAATATTAAATGCGGAAATCCCACACGCAAATATGAAATCTCACTTTAAAATAAACTTTTTCCTGACGGCGTGTGCTGGTTAAAACTTGATAATTTCTGTGTATCATTGTAAGCATTCCACTTTCTGAACGAGTAAATGATACAAAAATGTCACCCAACACTCCCCTCCAAACCCTTTCGCAACACTTTGTTTCATCTCTTCCCTTAAAACTAAAGGATTGTCATATTTTGCACTTAACTTTCTTTCATTTTAAATCCGACCAATTTTCATCATTTGCGTCCGAAGCGGTTGTAGCCTAGTAGTCAAAGTGTACATAATTTGACTAATCTTGTTCAAACAGTGTGTGTTGTATTAAATGTTCAAGTGAGAAATCTAATTTATCAATTTTTTTACATGGTGTTTCAAATTTCGCTTCCCATTCACCACAAGTGTGGCTAAGTTAAAAAAATATGTTTATAACCTTAAATACATTCCTTCCCCCACCCCAACCCCCAGCTTGTGCATAGTGGAATTTTAAAAGATGCTCTAATTATAATAGTTCAATGTTTTAGTGTAAGCTTTATTACAGCTAAATTTAAGACCAGCCAATTAATCAAACTAAATTGGATGGACATATATAAAACTTTCTAACTAAAAGCTCGCTAAGCTTATACATCTCAGAGCACTTTCTCTTTCAGCGTGAATGGCAAAATGCCACATAAGAGGTCAGAACACATTCTGATTTATGCGAATCATAAAAGTTTCCTTAGTCACTCTTTTAAACCCATTTTATTTATGTTCCAATTCAAAAGTAATTTGTTTGTTAGATTTTATGTGAATCGTACATGAAAGAAACAAGATAGGAAAGTTTCATTAATTGGCAATATCTATTAGTCATCATCAACTGTTTCCAGCCTGTGGCCGGGCAAGTTTAGTAAGAAGATGCTTCCATCTTCCTCTATCCTTCCATCACTCTTCGTCCTTTAATTGCTTCCACTACCCTCCTCTAGCTTGCACACTTATATTATCTGCTCCACCCATCTCTTTCTTGGCCTCCCTTATGGTCTTTATCCTACACACTTAATTTCCATAATTTTCTTTGGAATCCTCTCGTTCTCCGTCCTTATTACATGACCATACCATCTCAGTGTTGCTTCCTCTACTATTTCCTGTACTCCTACTCTTTCCCTGATAACTTCATTCCTTATCTTGTTTCTCCTCGTGACAGCTAATATGCTCCTCACAAACTTCATTCCCGTGGCCCTCCACTTTCCTATTCTTTCTTATAATCAAAATCCACGTTTCTGCTGCATATGTGAAAATGGGTACAAAATATGTAACATTGAGTTATATTTGAACTCGCCCCCATGCTAAACTTCATACTCAACTCACCGCAGATTCATACTACCCGATCCAAATAATATTCAATAATATTCTAAACCCTACAGTAGTACACTTCACTATTGTAATTCCAGTAAATTGAGACAACGTAATAGACAATTCTAATCAATAAAATTAGTTCTATAGAACTATGGAAGACATTTGAATCTGTACTCACCAAATCTATCTTGTGGTTAGAGTAACGACGAGCTACACCGGGTAGTAACAGAGACTCCTTCACCGAAGTCAACCCCGACTAAATCAAATAGACACTAAAGACGTCTCGAGCCAAACTATCCACGATCAACAGAATACTACCCACCTGCACCCTGGTGGATAGTTCCAGAACTACAGAAATAACGTCCGATTGAAGAATCGCTGCTCTAAATGAAGAATGGGACAATAATATCAACAAGCTACGTCATGTTCCATTCCTTCTAGAAGGAAGGCCACCGACAGAATTGTTCTTTCCCCCCACCTTGCTACCCCGCTGTGAAAAACCCCTATTAAAGTCCTGTAATCGTACTATTAATATGACTATTCAACCAACACTGGACGGAGGAACATAGTCCTAGGACCAGGACTATGCCAGGATCATCCATGATAAACTACGAACGTAAATAATGGCGGCGTATAATTTGAACATTATAATTCAAAACTTTAACTTTTGTATAAGCCGTTTTAGGCGTTGTAAATTTTTTAGATTAATTTTCTTTGACAAATAGTAAACTATGAAATGTCTGTCGCCACTTGGGTGCTCGAGACAGCTGTTTAGTTTGATATTTACATTATAATAACTTTGATACATTTGTGTGTTGGAGAAGTTTATTAATATATCATTCTGAAATAATGTTGCAAATAAAATGTTTTGATTTCATTTGTTATAATGAATACTTATAAAATCTAACTTCGAAACGTAAATTGTTTAACAGATAAAAATTAATTAGTGATTAATTTTATATTTGAACTTTGTTTAAATGTTTTCGCTAGACTTTGTTTATAGTAATTTATTAACTTTGAATTCACAAAAAAAAAAATTATAGTTTTTGAACTCTCGCGTATTTTAAAAATGTCTAATAAATACACTTTATATTTATTATTTAAATTGTTGAAGTCTGCTTTAAGTGATGCAGTGCAGACGCGTTTGAGACAATATAATAAGGCCCATAAGGCTCTTATATAAACCTTACAAATTTATTTACTGATTTATTATTTATTTATGTATTCTTTTCAACACTGTGGGTTGTTTGTCTCTTAAAGACTAGCCCATCTGATTGTTTGATATGTCAAACAGGAGAGAAGTTCTCTCTAATGAACTGCGCTAAATAACTGTTTATTTCTAATATGATTTTCCACTAAACTCAGTACGATTATTGAGACCATGTAATTAATTGAACTCTAATTGTTTTTGCTTTGAATAAACCATTTTTGGTATTGTTATTTAAATATTGCATTTCATGTCCTTTGTATAATCTATGTAGCTTACTAACCTCCCTCTACCTTTAAGTTATCGATGGTCGTAAGGAAAGGTTGGAGAGAGGGGTGTAACAAATACACCCTGTACAACACTTATTTACTCCATAGCAGGTCTCTTTAATACTGTTATAACAACTCTCCCTGCTGTCCTATTATCATTAGATCCTCTCTGTTTCCACATTAGTACAGGGTGGCCCACGGAAAAGTAGCCCACCTCCTATATCCAGCAGGCGCCTCACTCTGAATTGGAGGAGGTTAATCCCCTTCCACTCATATTGTGACATGAAGAATGAGCAAGTGAACTGCTAGTCTAAAGCACAAGGGGATTGAACTCCTCCAATTCAGAGTGAGGCGCCTGCTGGATATAGGAGGCGAGCTACTTTTCCGTGGGCCATCCTGTATATTAATGAATTCATATAGTATAATTTTTACTATAAAAGTCTTTAAGGAAAAAACGGAACCAGTCAAACCTTGAAAAAGGCTTTACAGTTCATCACATATTTAATATCCGCTATGCTCTACATCTTACTTACTACCCATCCAGGCTATAAGAATATTTATATATTCTGAAAATTGAAAAATGACACCTGGACACGGGAATCGAGCCCGGGACCTCTGGCTTAGTACGCCAATGCTCTAACCACTGAGCTATCCAGGATTCGTCTCGTGCCCTGGGTCATTCTTCACTCATATTTTAAGGCAGAGTCTATGATGGACTGGCGGAAATCGTCGGCTACAAGTATGTGATTATATTAATATCACGAGCCATCGGATAACGCAGCCATCTGCGACTCGGTAGTTGGCTG
>CABFWB010000240.1:256325-274406 GCA_902151455.1 Timema bartmani
ACAAAACCCCCCCCCCCCCTCTTAAAAAAAGAATCCTTCCATGAGAACTAACGCGTAGAGTAGAAAACCTTCTGAAAGATTGGTAAGCCTGAGGCTTTTGTAATGCTGTATCCTCCAATGATTACATCGCTTTTGGTGGAATCCATCAAAGAGATTATTTTTGGGTAGCATCAATGCCCTAAGAAGATGGTAGGAAATGGTTTGTACTTTAAAACAAAAGGAATATATGTATTTGGGGGGTAATGTCTCCCTTGCTCGCTAAATTCATTTGGGGATTACCTTCATTTTTTAACAACAACAAAACACAAAAAATTCATAAAACTCTATTTTTTCTGTATATATAAAATAGAGAAATATATAGTCTATATATTAAAGAAATATATATAATAGAGAAAAATATATATATATATAATAGAGAAAAAATATATATATATAATAGAGAAATATATATATATATATAATAGAGAAAAATATATATATATATAATAGAGAAAAATATATATATATATAATAGAGGAATATATATATAATAGAGGAATATATATATATATATATAATAGAGATATATATATATATAATAGAGAAATATATATATAATAGAGAAATATATATATAATAGAGAAATATATATATAATAGAGAAATATATATAATAATATAGAGAAAAATACATATATATATGTATCAGAACCACCACCTGTTCAGGTTCTACGCATATGTACTAATTATTACGCTGATGAGTTATGGATATTCCGCCTCGGTGGCGTAGTTAGCTAACGCGCCAGTCGCGTTGAGCTAGACCACCGAGGACGGGGAGATCGAGGTTTGAATCTCGGTCGGGTGAACTGGGGGGGGGGTTTTCCTAAATGGTTTTCCACTCTCCCTCCACGCAAATGCGAGTTTACTTCCTCTAAATTCAACCTTCCCAATTCCTATCCCATTAGTGTAATTAGTACTTAAGCGTATAACCCGAACGGGTAGTAAGACGCGGTGCTAAGTATTATTATTATTATTATTATTATTATTAGTTATGGATATTGAAGGTTTAATTTAAAGGCAGTGTACCCGCACTTGCGTGGAGGGAGAGTGTAAAATCATTTTAGAAAAATGATCACCCTAAATACACCCAACTGAAATTCGAACCCCAATCCCCCTCTCATCGGCAGTCTAGTTTAACACTAGACTTAGCCTTAGACCATGCGGCCATCGAAGCAGGTTGTACATGTTTGTTCTATCCCATAGCATCTTACTACCCACCCTGTCTATATGAATTAAGTACCCATATGGGCTAGGGATAATGAAGGTAGAACTCACGTTGAATATCACCGATGAGGGAACTGCAGGTTTAATCGCAAAAAGCTTTATCTCAGCTCTTTCTCAGTTAACTGTTGCCAAATCTACTCATTTTCCGTTATGTCGGAAGGTGGTGCGCTGGGCTAAGAGAGAGATATTGGCAACATTGACGAGCCAGCGTTGCAACATTTGTCTTATATTCAAGGGAAGATTGACCACACGGAAACAAGACAATTACAACGCTGTTTCCCAATAGTAGCCGTGCAGTTCCCTCAGATATGATATTTAGTGTAGAGAGAATTAACCCGCGTTTGCATGTAAAGAGATAGTAGATTAATTTTGGANTGTAATATTTGTGTAACTCACTAATTGGAGCTCATTGTGAATTTGTAATTGTGATGATCACATAGTATTTGTTTTATTATAGAAATAAATTATGCCACCCGAACGAAAAGCCAACGTTCGGGCAGGACAACGTCTGTCGGGTCCGCTAGTCTATTTTAAAATAAAATATACGAAACGATCGGACTGTAAACTTTATCATATAGTCTTTAATAATTTGTGACAGAATTTTTTAAAAATCCGGTGCTGGTAAACAACACTTTTAGTTAAGATTTCTTCAGAAAATAAACATTTATTTTGATAACCATGTAAATCAATACTCAGATATAAGTTACTTGCTTTTGTGGCCACATGATCTAAGACGTCACCCTCGCAGTAGTATAGACTGCTGATGACGGGGAGATCAAGGTTCAAATTCCGGTCGGATGTGTTGAGGGAGATTTTTACGAAATGGTTTTACGTTCTTCCTCCACGAAAATGAGTGAACAATTCCTCTAAATAAAACTTTCCTCATCCCTAAAATCATTAACGCAAATAGTACATTAACGCATAGCCCGAACGAGTAGTATAATGCGGTGCTAAAAAAAATTTGAACAAAAATAAAATAGCTATTTTTTTTAAAATTACAACTTTTCAAAAACCAGTCATCAGTAAACCATCCTAAGATTGTATTATTTTTATAAAAACGAACACATTTTCGTATTTATGTAATTAGCTCATTTCTAACGAAGTAGTAGATAATTTTAATCAGGTTACCAGAGTGTTTGAATAAACAGATTATACTAGATTACATGCATGTAAGGTGTATTTACGGTGGGAGTGTAGTTAATTGGCAGGAAAAGTTACCATGTATCCATTCGCCAACCCATATTATCTGTCTGAGTATTTTGTTAAGTTATTGTTACTTTGTGCAGTCAAAGTTTTCATCACAGAAAATTTGTTTTTAACTATGCTTTTATTTATTATTGAAACACGAACTAATGAGAGTAACCGTTTGGATATTTCTTTTTTTGTGTAAGTGGCTTCTTTAGATTCACATAAAAATGCTTTACAAACGAGAGCTTCTAAAATGCTACGTTCTCTTCATAAATTAAGATGGCAAACCAGCCAAAACAGAAGCAGTTGATGACGTCATATAAACAGCCTTCGGTTGTGTTCATGCGCTATTTACTAAATAAAGAAATTGTGATTTTGAAAATAGTAATTTGTATGGATGGCTTTTTCTCTAAGTATAGAAAATATGTATTTATTTTGGTGACTAGTGGCCATATTATAAAAGTGTGAATATGTTACTTTTTAATTTATTAATTCTATAATATAATATATTTTGTTGATACAAGAGCAAAACAAAAAAACATAATTATTTTATTAATATATCTAGTTCTTTCAATGAGAATTGTAAAAGTAATCCTTAAGGAGGTATTATTATAATCATTATTTAATAAAATATTTATTGATAATATATTATTACTAAGCAAACAATAATTATTTACTAAAAGGTCGACATAAGTCACTTTCAGCCAACGTTTGCAATAAAGAACATTCTTCTAGCTGTCACCAACTCTTCTAACGTAGATAGGGTATATTTCACTCTCTTCTAGCTGTCACCAACTCTTCTACCGTAGATAGGATATATTACACTCTCTTCTAAGCTGTCACCAACTCTTCTACCGTAGATAAGGTATATTTCACTCTCTTCTTTTTACTTCTCTCCTGTTCATTGCCGATAAATTTGACTAATATAAAAAGGCACGCGTGATCCCTTGAGGTGATCGACAGTGCCCGTCGAATCTCCCAATGTAAATGGGACTGCAGCTAGTTTTTTAACGGTTGTAAAAAGGTTCTCCAACCGGCCAATCGAAGTGTCTTCATTTTATGTGATTTTTTGTTACTGTCTCTCGGCCTCTTGGAGAGAAAATTTTGTGATCGTCAACAAAAATCAAATTTGAGATTTTAAATGTTGATGTTTGATGACCCGCTCTAACTGAAAAATTGTTTCTTGAGATGCCATTTTTATCTGTCTATATCTCGGCCTAGAGCCGAAACTATTTTTCCAATGGGCTAAAAGGTTTTTTATATTACTCAAGGTATTTGACTTACACTTTCTGAACCGACTAATTATATCACCACACGACTTAAATCAAGAACAGACACAACGTCCAGCCCCCCCAGCCATTAGTTAATTATTGTGAAAGGGGAAATCAACATTTTTCCAATGATAAACTTTTTGGCCATGCCGTAAATCAAACCCGGGACCCTTAGCTTAGTAGAAAGACACGCTACCAACTAAGCCAGAATTTCTGACTAAAACTTGTTATCTATGGTTTTCATACGATTCCTCTAAAGATTTTTTTAATTAGATGTCAAACCCTAACATTAAGGGTAGTTTACTGAAGGGAAAAAAGAGAAAAATCAGTTTCCTCCAAATCAGCTCTAAGAATTTTGATTAGATTTTGTATCTAGACATTATTTGAAATTACAAAATAAAAGGAATGTTCTCATTTCCCATAAAAACGACTTTAATGGTACTTTACTTAAGCATAAATAACCAATTTTGATAATATCTCCGCAACTATTTGAGATACGAAATAACTAATCGCTCTAAAGTTGTAGTACTATTAAAATTTAAAATAGTTTTATTTGAAAAATATTTTTATAAAACAAACCATTTCTGAGCTACAAGCAAATATATATATCTTTTTTATGAAGTTCTGACAGTTTGAAAAAGATTGTTATGCTCTTTGATGAAAGAGATGTTCCTCTTTTCTGATGTTTCCGTAACATTGTATATTATTTCATTTACGCCCTTTGGTGGAATATTGCTGCGACAATGTATACGGTTTCATTTCACAACTCTTAGTAGTTTATAGTAAATGTTTTTTATATTAAGATAAAAGAAAAAGAAAGTCAGTGTGGTGCACTGTAGAGCCTACCATTTATTTTTACAGTCGCTCAAAGAAAATGTACTAATCATATAAAATATTGGAATATTCTGAGCCGTGATGTAGCGACTTTATATAATAAAATACAACAGGGATGGTCAACCTTTTAATATCACGGACCATATATGGGTTTAAAAAAATCGAGAAAAGAATCCCAACTTTATATTTCTAATGTAGTAATTAGTTGTTTGTCTATCTATCCCTTTAATACAAAAGGGCTGGTGAACTGGCGGCTTAGGGGTAAGTTGTCAGACTTTTGTGCTGTAGGTCTGGGGTTCAATCCTCGGTCCCAGGACAGATTTATCTGATTGCCAAACCCTTCCTTCGCCTCTGACAAGACGTGTATTAATCACAACTTGTGAATGTGAGGAATGCCAGGCCTCCACCGTGGTTCGGATTCCACGTTAAACTATAGGTCCTTCATTTCATCTCAAAATCACCCCACCATTGCACATTAGCGTAAGTGCGTATAACCCGAGTGTAAGTAGTAAGATGCGGTGATGATGATGATGATAATAATAATAATAATAATAATAATAATAATAATAATAATAATAATAATAATAATAATAATAATAATAATAATACGAAAGTGTATACTCTTCTCAGACCTAATATCGACATATTTTATGGGTCTTAATTGACAAATGAGGGCTTTAGAAATGTGTTAACATGATGAGCAGCCATTTTTAAAATAACTTTTACCAGAAGTAGGAAAGTTCACCGCCTCCACCCTAGCCCTCCACATCTATAGACGCATCTTCGGAACCAATGAGGCTCTGGAGCCTATCTTTGGGTATCTTCGGGTATCCTCGGGTGGGAGGTACACCTTGAGACCTTACCCAAAAAAATCCCCCCCTCCCAAGGGTACCCGTAGGATTGTTATCCAGGGGGAGCAAACCCGGGGATCTGGGAGGTATGGAATATCCTCCCAGTACAGCAGGTAGGGAGTGAAATTTATTAAAATTGAAGCCTCAAAATACGCTTTTTAAGGCAATCCTTGTCTCCTGAAAATATGATACAATATTAGAAAAATGTTTCAAACCTCTAATATTTATATACAGCCTCAGAATTTCAGGGGGGGGGGTGCCTCCATAACCTCCTGTGGGCGCCCCTTTTCCCTCCCCCTAAACCTCTCTAGAACCGCTGGGGCCTGGTCGGTATTGGAACCATGACCCCTCCGTCACCGGGAGTTTAGTGAGCGTGACACCTCGGACTAATCTACAACTGATGTGGGTCATTCGCAGATGGATGGATTGTCAGTTACTAGAAGGTCGCGCGTTTTAATCCAGTAAGAATGTGTATTCAGGTTTTTTCCCCTCCCTCCATAAAATTATGGGTACATTCACACTTAATTTTCCTTCTCTCCCCTACCAACGAGATGATCGTGAGTTTGAACCCAGTGTACTCAGAGGTTTTTTTTTCCCTCCATGAAATTATGGGTACATTTAAACTTAATTATGTCTTTCCACCTCTATCCCAATAGTGCAGATACTAAGCTGATATATCGATAAGTTGGTAAGACGTGGTACGTAAATAAAAAAAACTAAACAAGAAAATTAAATTTTCAATATTTGAACCTAAACCTGACAAGGCACCGTTTGTAGCTCGGCTACTAAGAGGGGTAAATTCTCACGTTCAAGACCCATCATTTTTAATTAGTAGCATTTCTTTTAAATGGCGGACATTAAAAACTCATTTAGTGAACTCGGTAAAATATTTGTCTACAGCGGCGAACTCACGTTTTGACGCTCGAAACTTTTATCATTTATAACCCTCCGCGGGAGAAAATCCCAGTGTAATTTACGTGTGAAATTGCTAGGTACATGAATCATCCGCGGAACAGGGGGGTTAGTACGAGGAGACCATAAATTCACAGAACTTTTTCTACCATTGGTTTTATATTAATGACTATTTGTGGGCTTCGCTAGCGGTTAAATGAACAATACAACGCATGTCCGGGATTTATTGAACCAAATTTGAAATAGAAACATTAACTTGGGAAACTACAAAACCGAAATTCACTTGGCTTATTCTTATTCTAGTGAAAATTGGTTTCAAGAGAGAACAAATTAATCTTTTTTTTTTTTTTGCATTTAGAAAAATAAACAATTGGTTTTTAATTGGTTCCTTAGAAATATAGCTTATAGCTCTTGTGACGAGGCGAGTAATTCATTAACTCGGGTGTTTGATAGAAAACTATGAATACAGCCACGTATTGGGAAATTTACAATCATTCATTAGCAATTTATTCTATTGCTTATCTGCTAATTAATGTACGGAAGCCTTTACGTAAGGCTTTTCGACTTCCCAATGGATTGCTTGAATACAGCATCGTTGTAAAAAAAATCACCCACATTGTTGTAGGCGGTATAAACACCAAGCTCATTAGTGTTCTAGTTTGCAGGTAACGGGAAGGTCAAGGTTCAAATCCACGTACTTTGTTGAGGGGGATTTTTGCCGTCATTTGCGAGATAAAGAAAAAAATTATATAGGATTGTTATTAACTACCTCAAACATATTTAAGTTTAAAATATTAAATTAAGTGAAAAACGACAACCTGGAGACCAGAATCGAACCCAGGAACTTTATATCTCTGCACCAATGCTCTACCACTGAACCATCCTGGTTCGTTTCGTATCCAGGGCCATATTTCATTAGTTGTTCGTGTATTGAGCCATGTGGTAACCAGGATGGCACAGTGGCAGAGCTTTGACCCGCAAAGCCAAAGGTCCAGATTCAATTACCAAGCTGCTATTTTACATTTAATTTAATTTGATTTAGCTTTCAGGACTGTATTATTAGTTTTACATCCCTTCACTACAGTCGAGATGTCAACCTACTGACAGAGTAATAGTATACATTTCCAGACTCTTTTATTTTCCTAATTTTTACTCTAATATTGTTATTACTAATAAAAAGTGTTCTTAAATATTTAAACTCATTAACACTGTCACATAATTTGTTGGACGAAGTAATCTCTAAGTTATCGTCCTCATTCTGTGTTCTCTGTATTATCCTATACTTAGATTTTTCAGCTTCCACTTCTAGATTTATTTCCTAACTAGCTTCTAATAAAATATCTGCATTTCTTGCAACAGCTCACTTACTTTTACCTAACAAATATAAACCATCTTCATATCCTAATAGGTGCACTGTACCGTATAATGTCAACCCTTTTTTTTTCCTACCCGCTTGAATTACCCTAATAATAAAGCTCCTAAAAATGAATGGTGGCCGCATGATCTGACGCGCTACTCTCGCAGAAAACTAGACTACCGATTATTGGTAGATAGAGGTTCGAATCCCTGTCGGCTGTACTGAAGGTGGTTTTTTAAATTGCTTTCCCACTGCCTCCCTAAGCGGGTACACCTCCTATAAATATAACCTTTCTAATCCCTAAAACGATTAGCGTATTTGGTACTTAAGCGTATAGCCCTAAAAGGTATTAAGATGCCATACTTGAATAAAAAATATATTTAAGCTTATAATGGGGTGAATCATTTCTGGAGAGCCTATAACCTATATCGCACCAGTATATACGAGAGAGTGAAATGTGTTTGCGCCATTTATTTTCATTACCAACGTCTCTTTGAATGTTTGTTAAGAGTAATTAACTAAAGTGATTTTCTATTTATTCAAATTTCCACCAGTCGATGTTTATAGACAGCGATACAAACTATATATGCGATTGTTTCAAGGTATATACTATTTATTATTTGTTTGTTTTCCACTGTCATGTATGAAATTATTTGATATGTTTATATTACAGACGTTTAGTTGAACCATGCACAATAACAGCCTCGAGGTTCAAGAGGAAATAGAAGGACGGCTCAAAGAAGCCTCGAGAATGTTTTTGACATGGAGATCGTGTTGTGTTTGATTTTTGTACGTATTTGTGATAAAGGTAAGGCTCTGTAATTAATTAAAAAAAAAAGCCTCAATGCCTCAATATAAGCCTAATAGTACAAATGGATATTTCATCATTACGAAACGACAGCCATCTTTTTCTTTTCGGCAATCAGACTCGGCTATATTATAAATCCAATCAACTCGCCACACCTTATTTATAAAGGAAATTAGAAGTATTACAATGATACAAATGAGAACGTGATAAATTTATTTTAGCACCTCGTACAAGGACTTTATTTTTTGTCACTAGCCCATATTTCAGGTGGAAAAATTTCCATCCTCGTCAACCAAATTATCGAAGATAAATGGATCAGTTTCATAGTCAGACCTAGTACGCCTCAAGTGCGGAGCTAAACTTAAGCTTGATTCACACGTTTGCAGAAAATATAAAGCAGAATCTGCTTGAGTGGTACAGCGACTCGCACGCTATTTGTTGACCCGTGATGCATTGCAACGCTAGCTAGAAACAGCTAATTATCGACATGTTTTATTTTCTAGTGGATACACATATCATCCTTCCGATGGATGTTTTTAAATAAATAACGCTGTGTCGGGGCACAATCCAATACATCGATACACACGTTCTCCATTAACGGGTTATTTCAAATTGTCTCACATCGGCCAACGAAGCAGTCAACATGATTTTTGCTATAAAGAGCATGCGTTGTCAAATGCGCATGCGCGCCGATTTGAGATGGTTGAGTTTGAGAGTTGATTCTATCTCCCGTGCCGAACATCTCGGACAGAGGAGACGAAGTATAGACGAGTTTGAAATTTAGCATAACAGATCGCGCCGATGAGGCGGAAAGCTTGTTATTGTCTTAGAGCTCGTCACGCGACCCCGTTTCTGTTCCGCGCTTGTTTTTCGGCAAACGTGTGAATCCACTATTATACAAAACGACATTTATATAGACCATAATGGACTGGGCCTTTTCATTTGCGAAACTGGCCCATTCCATTCTGGTCCAAGTAAGTGTCCTGTATTTAGTAGAGCACCGCACTTGAGGCTTACTAAGTTTGACTATGAAACTGGCCCATTCCATTCTGGTCCAAGTAAGTGTCCTGTATTTAGTAGAGCACCGCACTTGAGGCTTACTAAGTCTGACTATGAAACTGACCTAATGTCTGAAAACTCGAATAGATCCGTATCTGATGCTAGGTTAGTTTAGGTTTGGTTAATTCGCTCCACAGTAAGTTTTGCGATGTGGCGAAGTGCACGGATGCCATGACCTTGGGGTAGGAGAGGCATGTGGTGAATTGATGAATATCTGACTGACAATGACGTGTGGCGAGTTTAAAGATAAACAGTTGGATGTAAACAATAAACCTGTAGCGAGTTGATAGATGCCCCTTTTTATTTTGTATCTCTTCCTATTTTGCGGCCGGGATATTCTCATTTAATTAATATCAAACTTAAGAGTACGTTTTATATGCTAAGAATTTGTTATTATTATTATTATTATTATTATTAGCACCGCGTCTTACTACCCGTTCGGGTTATACGCACTTACGCTAATGTGTAATGGTAGGGTGATTGTGAGATGAAATGGAGGACCTACAGTTTAACGTGGAATCCGAACCACGGTGGAGGCCTGGCATTCCTCACATTCACAAGTTGTGATTAATACACGTCTTGTCAGAGGTGAAGGAAGGGTTTGGCAATCAGATAAATCTGTGCCGGGACCGAGGATTGAACCCCGAACCCTCAGCACAGAAGTCTGACACCTTAACCCTAGACCACCAGGTCACCTAAGAATTTGTTACGTTTTAAATTAGATGGCAAAGGTTTCCATCAATTGCTAAATGACACTCTCTTGTCTTCGATTAATCATTTTTTTAAAGTGATTTTAAATAACGTTTAAATTAAATTATCAATAATATTTATTCTAGATAAGATCCTAAGAGTAAATTAAGTTGAAGAAAGTAAAAAATACTCAATAATATTAAAATTCTGGTGAACATTGTTGATCAGAATCTGATTTGACTCTCAGCCTGAAGTTGGCCCTACCCGGCTTTGCCTGAGGAAAACAGTTTAGGGTAAAAATAGTAAAAACGGCAAAAAGTGGATTTAATACATTTATTTAAAGAGATAGTTAAAAGGGTAAAATGTGTAAAAAGAATTAACAGGCTAAAAATTATAAAAAAGGGAATTAAGGTAAAAAAAGTGTATTTTAGGGTAAGAACAATTTAAAAAATGTGAAGTTTGACCATGCCGGGAATTGAATCCGGGACTTTTAAATCAACGTAACAGACACACTACCAACTGAGATATGGTGTCGGCCCTCTCTGGAGATAATTATGTAATTTTTTGTATTTATGTTTACATAAAATGTTTTAATAACATATTTTAAAGGCTGTTTAATAAATTGAAGAATATTCACCTATTCTGGGCTTTTAATATGGATCGTCACTAAAAAGGGCCTTTAAATCCTCATCAGCAGTCAATGTCGTAGAAAAGGAGGGGTGATCAGGTAAATCTGCCCCCTCCCTCCCCCCTGAAAGGGGTTCATGTATACGTAAAAAACTTTGGCTAAAGTTATAGTAAGCATTTTATAGCGGAAAACCCCCACTCCCCTTCCCAACCATAGCCAAATTAGTTTTCTACACCCTTGTTCGTAATTGGAAGTGGGTGTTAAAAGGATTCCAGGAATAAATGACTTAATTATATAAAATAGAACCATGCTTTGAATATATTTATAAATTATTTTTTTTTACCTCATTAAAACGTATTATTTGGTTATTTTGTATAGGAGCCTGATTTAAAAAAAAAAAGCTACTAAGCTTTCTGTAAAATATTCCCAGGCCCCTCTCCCCCCTTATTATTTTTGTATCGTAAAACGCGAGTGCCTGTGATGCTTGTTGAGCTATGTATCCGTAGCTCAAGTAATTCGGACAGCACAATACACTCAATGGGGCCTGCTCTTGTCAGTGGAGTATTATTGATATTTAATCCCCTAGCAGAGATGAAGAAGACAGCGTAGTGCTCTTTAGTCCATCAAACACAATCCCCTGTGATCGACATACGGTGTTGTCGGACCCCCTCCGAACAAAGTCCGTGTCGTAGAGTGGACCCACGTGTGTCGTACACGGTATAGTGCCGACTAACACTTGATTTGATAGGAAGTGATTAGGAGGGGGGAAGGGCGGAACGACCCGGAGGGAAGGAACAGCTGCAAAGGGGGAAAGCCCTAAAATATAAACATCAAACTGATGAAGCACGTGCGGGTTTTTTTCGCACCACGTCTCACCACCCATTTAGGTGATATACATTTATACTAATTACGCTAATGGGCTAGGGATGAGGAGGGCTGAATTAAGATTAAGTGTACCCGTATTTGCGTGAGGGAGAATAGGAAAATAATTGGGGGAAAACACCCTCAGTACACTCAACCAGGATACAAACCTCCTATCTCCCAGTCATCGGTCGTCTATTATATTACACAAGAGACACATTAGACCATGCATCCACTGAAGTGGGTTTTCGATTGTTAGATTTTAACACAGGCAGGGGTGGAATCAGATGAAAATCACAAGAGGAACCCCATGATCGAAATAATTATTGTATTACATACTTCTAAAAAAAAGTTTTATTTACATGTTTTTAAATTGGGCATATATATATAAAAGTGGGTTATATCAAAGCGTTTGTGAGTCGGCTAATAAATAAGTTGCTTAATTAAACCAGTATAAATTATAAGGAGCCTTTTGTTTTATAAAATGGTATTACCAAACTTAATATACAGACAGTTCTTTGATATGAGAAAAGTGAACAAGTTTATTATGATTTAAGTTTTCGCGAATGTTTTCTAGCAAATAAATTTAGAACCTCCTCAGAGATCATCTCAATATTTTTATTTATACTGAGCATGACCTAACCATTGAATATTTCCCGACCCATTGTTTATCTCAAGTATGTTTTAATTATATTCAACAAACTATAATATCTCTCTGTTATTAAAGTAGTAATTGGGTATCACACAAAGAGAGTTTTCAATAGGCACACGGTATTTGGATAAACAGACGCAGATCTGGTAAGTTTACATTAACGTATCGACTTTTAAATATTTGTTTATCAAGAATTTACCTCCATAGTTTAAATTCTCCATGAATTACCTCTATAATGGATGGAAAAAACGGACAAATATGTGCTTGCTGCATAAAGTATCTCTTCATATGTTAAAAACAAAAAAGTTGGAGCTAGAGGGAATTTAAACTATTGCTGTTTATTTTACAAAAATCGACTGGGGGTGGGAACACGTGCCCCAGTGCCGATACTTTGAATCCACCACTGGCCACGATCGTCGGGACGTCGTTAACAAAGGGTACGGAGGGGGGGGGGGGGGNGGGGGGGGCAGTCTCCCCTCAATAATTTGCTCAAATGGGATATTCTTAGTATCGTAAAAGAAACAGTGAATAGTTTTATTTAGGAGAATTTATAATCCACGTTTATCACGTTTTTGAGGCAGGTAATTTTTTCTATTATTTATTTAATTCCATTATGTTATTCGTGTTTTTCATTTTGTACAAAATAATTTCTATTTTCTCCTTTAAGATGAAAATATGATATTTGTGTTTCTCCTAAGAATTAAGAGCTACTGACGCTTTTGGAATCACAGGTCCACTATTATATTTGCCCGTTCTTGTCACTAAATGGTTTGAACGATTAAAGAGCCCTAGTTCGATTCTAAGTGGTGGTGTGAAAGATATTTACTTTTTTTTTTTAATTTACGTGTTTATTTTGCCAGCTAACATTTTATCAACCATAAAAGTACAAGGGTTAAGTAATATACGTCGTGCCCTATAAAGTTAATTTGTAAGGCTTATTCTTATGTTATATGTGTGCTTAAGAAATCTACGTTATTAATATATATAAACATATATATTTATATATATATATTTATTTATATTAATGTAGCCACTAATCAAACCTAGTAATTACAAATAATAAATCTTTACTGTGACGACCTAGTAGTGTATTATTTATTTTATTAGCAAAAATGTTAGATATATTTCCTCGGTGAAGAATTATTTGGATGTACTTAGAGACACTGTTGAATTCCTTGATTTTAATTATTTTTGAAAAAAAAAGTTTTTCATTACTTATTAATTTTAAAATTAAATAGAATCAACTAAGAAAAATGCATACAAAATATACAATATTATTCGAATTCCTTGAAAAAGAATGGGTCTGTGTTAAAATTGTTAGAATAAATATATTTTATAGCCGTATTTATAATTGTGCGAAAGTCTCGTAGGGAAGTTTTCCTTTTTAAAAATAACGAATTTACATTATAGCAGTTTTCCAAAATAAAATCAATTGTGAACGAGGGTATGGGAACAACATGAACCTCCCTCCCCCACACACACAAAACCACAAAAACAATCGCGAAACTATGTCAGTGGTAGCCTTCCGTTTTAGTTATTATGTATCGGCACGCACACTTGCGGATATCAAACCCACATCCCTTTGAATACCAATCATTTTCCAACCGCAGCCCCTAGGCCCATTAGTGGCTCAAAAATCGCCATAAAGGCTACACAAATTGGGAATGGAAAGGGTCGGCTATTACGACAAGGCTATGGGGTAGGTTTTGTTGCGACAGGAGAAAAGGGGTGGAGAGAAGGGCGAAGGAGAACCAATCAAGGCTACCAAAACCACGATATTAACTACAGTAAACGAGAAGGGACTGAAAATATAACAGGAACATTTTCACAACAATTATAACAAAAATATCACCTTTTTTTTTTGCACCGTAGTTTTGTGGGAATCTTTGTAATAGCGTTATTTGGCTCAAAAGTGGTTGGTAGCAGTGAGGCGTCATCCACTTTAAACTATGACCAACCCTCTGAAAGAGATGTATAAATATAAGTATATCTATTGGATAGGATCCTTTATATTAGGTTTGGGCTATAAATATATAAATAAATTCGGGCTTAAGATCTAGACATATTTGAAATTCGGACTTATATTAGCCAATATATAAATGAAGTTTTGACTATTTTTATATATATATATATACTATATGAAGTTTTGGCTATTTCTGTATAGACTATATGAAGTATGGACTTTATATATAAATACTATATGAAGTATGGACTTTATATATAGAATATATGAAGTATGAACTCTGTATATATTATATAGTTCATACTTCAAAGGAAAGGTTTTATCTTATATCTAGAAACGTTCCTAGACCTAATTTAACGTATTCACAAGTAAAGTTATCTTCAGGTGTCATTTTTGATGGATATTATCAATGCCTATAAAATAACACTAACGTAGCGAAATGTTATCAAAATTGACCGCAAATAATTAGACAGCATAATCTATAAGGCCCTTCCTATCAAAATCCAACTAAAGTCGATATTCGGACGTGAGCCAGTCCTACATTCGACATGAACTGCTCGTTTATAGTTTACTTGGAGATTGGTCGACTCCCGAAACTAGAATATAAAATACGAACCTTAATAGTCTTGGGTTTAAGTACCGGTTAGAATAGATTATTGTAAGCATGTGAGGTCGGGGTTTAAATCCTGGTTGATTCAACCCGTGGTTATTTTACAGATGATTTAGTTATATGTGTATTTTCATACTCCCCACGCGAATGAGGGTACATTTCATCTAATTTATCCACCCATGTCACTTTGATTTAGTCGTTTCGAATTATTGCACTGAACGTTCTAATAAAATATATTCATACGCGAGGTGAAAACAGATTATGTAGCGAGTTTCGGAGCTCACCATTGGTATCGTCTCTGCCAGCCACTAATAGCGTCACGAGTGTAAAGAGCGAGGTCCTGTTTTAAATAGACTGCTTGGAATATAGTCCGTCTCTTCCTCAATTACTACCAAAAATGTGGACCAATGCAAAATAAATTTGAAAAGTACTTTATAATAGATATTTCAACTTGAATCCAAAGAGAAATCTTAAATTGTAGTAACAATAAGAATATGGAGGGAGCGAGGCCTACTGTAAAAATAATAGCCTTTCATTTTTAATTTAATAAAATAAACATAAATTCAGTAATATAGCTTTTACATTTAATACAATCCAACATTACAAATGTCGATTTCTAAACTAGTTAAATTTCAACTCGGCTATTAGCATAGTCACTGTATCTGAATTTGATACAAAAGACTTGGGTTCAACCCAGCTGCACTGGGGTGGTTTCACAATCTCCTTCAAGTCAAATGGCTCTGTAGTATTACTCGAAGTCTGATAGCCATAGGAAGAATTTTACGCCATGGTATTCTATGTTTAGTTATCAATTGACAAATCTGTCGCTATTGCTGGTCGCCAAGCATCGTGCCCACCCTCATAATAATCGATGCAATACATCATTGCGATTTGGACGCGGCGTCCAGGTCGCAAGCGTGGCCATAGGCTAAGATGTATATAGTTAACGTTTGTCGATGTTGGCTACTATATATTTATTTTAATGCAAGTCCTACTGCAGTAAAACACGATAGGAAGGACTTTATAAAATAAAAACTTTAGTTGCTGTCAAGTAGACCTATGTAGTCTTGGGGCAAAGTGCTCGCTTCAGGACCAGTTGTTTGTGGTTTCTAACCCAGCCGGGGCCGATAGATTTCTCTTAAGCGATAAAAAATCTGTAGCATAACTTCATTCGGAGGGGAAGTAAAGCTTTCGGTCTCATGACGATTGTGGCATGTAAAAGAACCCTGGAGGTTATATAAAAATACGTTTCCCGGCAAAATTGGTAGGCCCTTTCGCTCTTGCTCATAGAAATTATCGTGTGCTGTTCTAATCAGTAAGTTCAGAGAGTACACTTTAAATACCTTTAATACCTTAAATAAATACAAATTCCAACAATATTGCTATCATTTTACTATATTATTAGTATTATGCTATTAGCATAGTTGAATAAAATCCACCTAATTTACGAATCCAAGTTTCAAATCAAATCCTAGTTTTACTTACGAATCCCGAATCCCAATCTAAATCTTTGGCAATATTATGGACAAAAGAGAACATTATAAATAGTAGCTAAATTTTGCATTTTGTTATACGACTTTCTCTATTAGGCTCACACAATCTAAAGTGTACATTAATGATGTGAGTTTTGGTTTTAATTTTGAACTAGAATTATGTTGCACCTGAAACACCAAAAGGTGGCTTTTGAGTTACAAATTTAAAATAAATGGGACGGTGTACCCCACATACTTTTTTCTCTCTTTAACCTTAAAATAGAGATATTTACTAAATACTCGTAATATTTGTGAAACGAAATAATATAAATTGTTGCAGAAACACTCCAACAAAGATCATAAATTAAATTAAATACAATGTTATAGAAACATTTAGCATCTTTGTCTATCAGTGAGTATAGCAATCAATTTCATATTTCAAAGTAATCCATAAAAATTATAATGTTTTCTTATAAATCAGAAACGATTAGTTTTGTAAACAAACATTCCAAATCAAAATATATTTATTTTTAATAGTAATTCAACTTATGGTAAATTAATTTTTTTTATCTCAAATAGTTGCGGAGATATGATCAAATTTAGAAATGTCCCTTCTTATAAAATGCCCTTAAAGTCATTTCCATGGGAAAAACGAGAATTTCAATTTTGTTTGTAAAGTTAAACAATGCTTGGATTAAAAAAAATACTAAAAATCCTTAAAGCGGATTTTAAGAAAATAGAGTTTTATCTCTATTTGTCCTTCAGTAAACCACCCTCATTTTTAGGGTTGGTAATATAATTCCATAAACCCCTTGGGGGAAACTTACGAAAGCCCTAGATACCAAGTTTTAGCTCAATAGGTAAAATGGTTTCGACTCAAGTCCTAGAGACAGACAGCGCCGCGAAAACCACTTTTTCATATAATGGCTCATAAAATGTTGACATTTATCAAAATCACGAGTTCGACTTTTTTTTTTGGACCTTAACAATATTTTCTCTTCGAGATGTCGAGAGAAAGTAAAAACAAATTTATTTTTATCTCAAGATATTTTCTCAAATCCTATACCTAATTATAGGTATTCAAACTATATATTAAAAGTGACATCTTCATATAACATGACTTGACGTATGAATATATGGAAATAGTTTTAGTAAAGTTTGTAGTTGTCAGATGGTGTTTTCTTTAACACCACGCCTTACTACCCGTTTGGTTTATAGGCTTATTTAATAGTTACGTTAATGATTATAGGAGTTAGGTAGGCATTTGCGTGGAGGGAGAGTGTAAAACCATTTAGGGAAAAACTGAGCACACCTGACCAAGATTTGAACCTCGATCTCACAGTCATCGGTGGTTTAGTATACTGTGAGAGTAGCGCATTAGACCGCGCGTCCACCGATGCAGGCATCGAATAGTTTTCTTTCAAACGTTGTCTTACTTTACATTTCCTTCCTTAGCTTAACTCACTAAAACCTTATGTTAGTTGCATCATCAGAAATATGTTAAAAATCAAATAACCGAAGCTATTATTTGTGCTTTTAGAGAGGAATATTCCATCTAGATATCGTATTCTACTACTAAGCCGTACTAAGCCAAAGGTCCCATTCCCGTGTTCAGGTGTCATTTTTCAATTTTCAGAATAAGAATATGTTATTTATTTGAAAA
>CABFWB010000240.1:275664-304612 GCA_902151455.1 Timema bartmani
GGGGGGGGGGGGGGGGGGGGATTGACCTCCTTCAATTCAGAGTGAGGCGCCTTCTGGATATAGGAGGCGGGCTACTTTTCCGTGGGCCACCCTGTATATATATATATGTTTGTCCTTTTTCATGAGACAATGGGTAACAAAAAAAATATTACCACGGGCTGCAAGTAGCCGCGGGTTGAGGACCCCTGCATTAGGATATGGGGCCCCCATAGATTTTTGTACTGCTTGCGTCAGCAAAATTCCGATGAAGGTAGCCCGATCCCTCTACTGCCTGTACATTAGTCATTTCACTGCTATACTACGGGGATTAGCAAATGTATTGGGCGTTAAGTCGTCATTTACCGTTTGGAGATAAATTGCGGCGATAAAACCCTCTTCCAGCGAGAATTCGTGTCAACATTAGTTATTACTGTATCGATTAAATAATAAGGCGACCTCGGCCATGATAAAGTTACAATCTTATTTTCATAAGAAGGGTCTTATCTGAAAGCTAGAAAATTACTAGATCTACTTTCGCGTATTCGTACGTAAAGTCATGTGATCTGCAGCTGTCACTTTTGAAATATATGAGTAATATTTATTAAATAATCACAATGGTCGATATAGTAAAATATTATCAATGTTTGCAGCAAAAGTATGTATTTTCTAAAATAACCTTTATTTGAAGATTGGTCTGTAGTTTTTAGGAACCTGTTTGGGATATACTTGTGTGTCCTAATTACTCTACTGTGTTAAGACGAGGAGTGTACCCACATTTACGTCGAGGCACAGTATGAAACAGGAAGAAAACTTCTATCAAAATGGATCGATTTGAAATATCTCACCAAATATAACTCAGTTCAATATTATTACTAGGTGTTCTATCTTACGACAGGTCTATTCCTTTTGTCAGTGAACTTAGACCGCCAATGTGCCCTGTCCTCCGCCTCCTCCTTCAGCTCCCAGAATGTTCTTATTTTCTTCATTTCATACAACATTTGAATCCTCCTTCTTCCTAAACTCCTCTTTTCCTCAACCTTTCCTTCTATGACGTCATTCAGAAGACAGTTCAACCTAAGGATGTGTCCAACCCAGTTTGCTTTGCACTGAAGAATCACATCCAATATTGTTATCTTCCCACCCAATCTTATAAGGACTTGTTCATTTGTCATCCTGTACGTCCACCTGGTCTTCTCAAGTCTTCTCCAGCACCACATTTCAAAGCTCTCCAAGTATTACTTTTACACCTTCCTAAGAGTCCAAGCTTTTGCTCCATCCAGTGTGATGCTCCAAATGTTTCATTTCACCAGTATCTTCCTTAGTTCCAAACTCAACTTGCTGGTCAGCAGTAATCTCTTCTTGTTGAAAGCTACCTTGGCCATGGCTATCCTCGACCTAATTTATTTAGTGCAGCAGGCATCTTTGTCAGCAGACTTCCCATGTACTTGAAATGGTCTATGTTTTCCAACTCCTGGTTTCCAATTTTGATTTTCAGCAATTCCTCTTCGTTTTTTTTTATCACAATCACTTTTGACTTCTCAATGTTATCTACATATCTTCGCTCTATCTCTACTAGTTGGTCCCTCATTTCCTCTAACGCTTCTTTATTTCTGGCCATCAATGCTGGATCATATGCATAATTTATTGTGTTGATGACGTGCCCTCCTTCCCTTGAGGGCTTTCCTGACCAGTCAATCGCCATACAAGTTGAACAGACTAGGTGACAAATATAATTCCTGTCTCGCTCCTCTTCCTATCACTACTCTGTTGGTCTCTCCATCCTTCAGCCTCACCTCCACTCGCTGTCCTAGATAAAGGTTGGAAATTAGCCTTTTGTCCCTCCAGTTGATGCAGATATTCATGAATATTTCCATCAGTTTCTTCTATTTCACTCTATCGAACGCCTTTTGCCAGTCAATGAAACCAAGGTACACTTCTTTCTTGACTTCCAGCACGCTTTGGGGAATTATTCTCAGCATCCCGATGGCATCTTTGGTTCCTTTTCCTTTTCTGAATCCAAATTGGTATTCTGCCATAGCACTTTCTATTTTCTGTTCCAGTAACTTGTTGTTTATTCTTGCCATAATCTTCCCCAATTGAGAGATGAGGCTGATGGTCCTATAGCCACTGCATTTCTTGGCTTGCTTCTTCTTCTTATTCTTTAGATCCACCATGGCTACGTCTAGAAAGTCCTTGGGCCATTCTCCTGTTTCGTAGAACCTATTTATTAGTTTTGTCAGAGCCATTAATCCGTTGTTTCTCAGTTCTCTCAGATGGTCAGAATTACTATATTTAATTTAAAAAACAGCTGAACAACTTTTTTTTAACATCGACTAATGATTAAATGTCATCTGGAACGTAGGCATTGATAAATTTAGGTAAGTAAGCATAAAAGTACCGGTATACTTTTTTTATTATTATTTAAACCTTAATCGATTAATGGATTAATGGATTATATGCACTGAATAAATAGTTTGAAAATTACAACTACAAAAAACTTATCTTTGACTTAGGCTTGGATTTTGCTTCGCACGTTTCAGGCTTCGTTTCATATGTTTGCTTAGAATGTTTCAAGCTTCACTTTGACTTAGCTTTATTTGATGTACATGGTTAAAGTGGTGGTACTTTAGAAAGAAGAGAGAAAAAACACGTGATTGAATGGATTTAGGGATACAAGACAATCACACGAACACTAACCCAATGAATAGTAATCTGTTTTAGACGACACGACAAGCACCCCCTCAAGTTCTATCCATCATCCATCCAAGTTGCCCTCTGGGGACCAGACTGCAATTACTAAAGATATTTTTCCATGGAAGAGGAACTATTAAGAACTTTTATTATCCTCAAAGTACTCACAATACCAGTGGCAGCACTGCCAACAGACTACAGTAATGCCAAAAGTGAGAAATGCAGTCCAACTTTCGTAGAAAGAACCTTTATCTATCAGCTATAAAAGTTACTAGATCTACTTTCACGTTTTAATACGTCAAATTATGTGATATTAAATTGTCACTTCATCAATTATATATATATATATATACACACATAAATACCTAATAACGCCATTCTGTTAAAGGGGTGGCAATAAATTGTATATATATCTCAAAAAACAACTCCGTACTTAATCCATCCCCACTAACTTTCTCCATACTTCCATATCTTTGCATACTCCCTTCGCTTCAACAACATCCATACACCGAGTAAGACATGTTCTTTTATTCTTAATACTGTAACGAGATTAGTTTTTAGGACCGGTGCGCTCTCATTGTTTACCCTGGATGCACTCACTCCCTGCTCTCTCTGTCTCCCTCCTTGTCTAGCAGGTAGGCACGGGGGAGGGGGAGAGGACGGGGCACAAGTCTGGAAGGATCTGGGTACTTTAAATTCTGGCATAGTATTCTAGAAGTGGAGGATTCCAGACCCTTAGCTGGGACCACCCCTATATATACACGATCATCGATAGTCAGGTGTGCTCAGTTCTTGGTCCTCAACCGGTGAGTCCGGGATTCCCCATTCCGAGTTGTGGACAGTGAAGTTAGTGGACCGGCGTGTCCAGGATTGGGCTAGCGTGCTCTAGCGGGTTGACGTGTCCGTGAGTGGGTCGGCGAGTCCTGCGTTCGTTTATCGCAGGTCATCATAGTGTGTCATGTGCGGGGACATATGGAGGCTTGTGTGAACTGCACGGATGATGTAGACATTTATTGTTATTGTGGACTACTTTATTTAATGAATATTTTTGTGACTGTTTTTAATGTTTGAATAGTTATTACGTATTTTGTAGTTGCTAATTTGTTTAGTTAGTTTATTTCTATTTTCATGTGTTTTTATTGGTTTACTAACTTACAGACTTAATTAAGACTCGTTTATTCCTTCCTTTTGATCCACACACACTACCGGCGCAAGTGTAGGATTTTACAAACATTCACTATTCAATTTCCTGACAAATGAGGTCTGAGATTTAAATCTTTACCGCTCTGTATTTTTGTGGGTTTTTTCAATTGCTTCTTATTACCCACCAATATATGCTTATTACACTGATGGGTTTGAGGTGAGGAAGACTATATTTATAGGAAGTATACCCGCATTTGTATAGAGAGAGAGAGAGCGCGGAAAACCAATTTTGTAAAAACCTCCTTAGTACACCCAAGTGAGATTCGAACCTTGATCGCCCCACGTCATAGGCAGTCCAGTCTACTGTGATAGTAGCGCCTTAGACCATATGGCCACCGAAGCGAGTAATATTTAACTTACACCTGTTTAATTTACCGCTTATTTCATTCATAATCAAATAACTGTCCTAGTTTTTGTATGACTAGAAAGAATTTAGCCGACTATTATGCAGCCCACCATCAGACTCGTGGATTCAATTCCTAGGGCACTTTTAAGTCGGAAACCCCTGAAATAGAAGATAATCTTTATGTCTAGTGATTTGTCGGATATTCTACCTTCTTGTTTATGTTTCTGTCTAATATTTGACTAAGGTCATAAGGTAGATGGACACGCTAGTTTGCCGTAGAAGTGTACAGTGGAGGATTTTATTCCCTAAAATATTTCTCACTCTTTTTTTTCTAAACGCAAATCAAAGTAGGCCTAGATTTCCTTTAAACCCTACCTTCCTTAACATTACCATAATCCGTAATGGTAAGTAGGACGCATTGAAAAATAAATGGTACGGCACACCGCACAGACTTTCTCTCTCTTTCTATAAACTCGTAAGATTTCTGAACGGAATAATGTACATTGTATCATCACCACTCCACATAAGAGCACGCATAAAATAATATACAATGCTATATAATCAATGAGAAAAGAGGCGCATCTTTGTCCACCTAAGAGCATTTCAAACAGTTTAATGTCTTCCACAAGGGTCAACACTTCGTATTAAAATTTCGATTTCTGGTTAAAATTTTAACATTTTATAAGGTGTTGCAGATCTTCAAGTCATCGCATTGATATTTAATTATTCATTTATACATTTTGACCAATAAAAAATGTTAATATTGACTATTGAGTCTAAAATGGAGATAGATCATTGCTATGCAAACATTTCTCCTAAGAGATTTAAGGAAAAATAACATACTTTTTTAGATACTTATATTTAATTACTCTATGGCATTGGAGAATTATTGCGTTAAGACTTAAGTAGTATATGTTTACAACTAAAGCTCACAAAATTGTATTAATATATTTGCAAATATCTCAGAAACTGCTGCTTTTATAAAAATATATGTCAAATAAAAGTTTTTTATTTCTAATAGTCCTACAATTTTGCAATGATAAGTTGTTTAGTTTCTCCAATAGTTGTGGAGATACGGAAATTAACGCTTCTGTAAAGTACCCTAAAAATCATTTTCATAGGAAAATGAAAATAGCCAGTTTATTTATAATCTTAATCAACGCCTAGATACGAATTTTAATCAAAATCGTTTGAGCAGATTTTGAGAAAACCAAATTTTTCTCTTTTCGCCCTTCAGTAAACTACCCTTAATTTTAAGTTTTTATAGACACACAGACAGACGGCATTGCAAAGACTATTTTTTAGGGTTCGGGGGGTCATGAGACGTCGACATCCATCAACATTTCAGGTTAGTTTTTTTTTACGGTCGCAATACTTAAACTTTAATGTCCAAAAAGTTAAAAAAATTCATATAATTGCGTATAGATTGAAAGTTATTGATTTTATAAAAATATGTTTCGGATAAAATATCTGTATTATAAATATATATACATATTTGTAATGCTAAGTAATTTCATATCTCAAATAGTTTCGGAGCTATTATAAAAAATGTTAATTTACGCATCAGACCGGAGCCCTTAAAGCCATTTTGCCGAAATATTGAGAGTAGCCATTTTGTTTGGAATATTTATTAATGTTCATAAATGAAATTTAATCAAAATCGTTAGAGCCGATTTTGAGAAAATCGACTTTTTCTCTTTTTGCCCTTCAGTAAACTACCCTTAATTTTAAGTTTTAATAGACACACAGACAGACGGCATTGCAAAGACTATTTTTTAGGGTTCGGGGGGTCATGAGACGTCGACATCCATCAACATTTCAGGTTAGTTTTTTTTACGGTCGCAATACTTAAGCTTTAATGTCCAAAAAGTTAAAAATATATATATAATTGCGTATAGATTGAAAATTATTGATTTTATAAAAATATGTTTCGAATAAAATATTTGTATTATAAATATATATACATATTTGTAATGCTAAGTAATTTCATATCTCAAATAGTTTCGGAGCTATTATAAAAAATGTTAATTTACGCATCAGACCGGAGCCCTTAAAGCCATTTTGCCGAAATATTGAGAGTAGCCATTTTGTTTGGAATATTTATTAATGTTCATAAATGAAATTTAATCAAAATCGTTAGAGCCGATTTTGAGAAAATCGACTTTTTCTCTTTTTGCCCTTCAGTAAACTACCCTTAATTTTAAGTTTTAATAGACACACAGACAGACGGCATTGCAAAGACTATTTTTTAGGGTTCGGGGGGTCATGAGACGTCGAAATCCATCAACATTTCAGGTTAGTTTTTTTTACGATCGCAATACTTAAGCTTTAATGTCCAAAAAGCTAAAAATATATATATAATTGCGTATAGATTGAAAATTATTGATTTTATAAAAATATGTTTCGAATAAAATATTTGTATTATAAATATATATACATATTTGTAATGCTAAGTAATTTCATATCTCAAATAGTTTCGGAGCTATTATAAAAAATGTTAATTTACGCATCAGACCGGAGCCCTTAAAGCCATTTTGCCGAAATATTGAGAGTAGCCATTTTGTTTGGAATATTTATTAATGTTCATAAATGAAATTTAATCAAAATCGTTAGAGCCGATTTTGAGAAAATCGACTTTTTCTCTTTTTTCCCTTCAGTAAACTACCCTTAATTTTAGGGGTAGATATCCAATTCCAAAAACCCCTCGGGGCAACCCTATGAAAACCCTAGATATCAAGTTTCAGCTCAATCGGTAAAATAGTTTAGGCTCTAGTTGGAGGTACAGACAGACAGACAGACAGACAGACAGACAGACATTCAAAAACCACTTTTTCGGATTCAGGAAGTCATGAAACGTCAAAATTCATCAAAATCTCGAGTTCGATTTTTTTGACGATCACAATACTTTCTCTACCTGTAAGATAGAGAGAAAGTAAAAACCCAACTGAAACTAATGTTAACATTTGTTCATATATAAAATGAAATTCAAATGTTTCAGGAAATTATATTTACAAATTCTCGCCATTTAAAAACGACTAATTTATTAAAAGATATCAAAATCATCTTCGAGGTCATAGGCATACTTTGACCCTACTCTGTTTCTTAGTCACAAAAGGTGGAGACTTGAGTTTTTCCCATTTACCTATCAACGTTTTTGGTTAGGCTAACCAACTAATGAGTTTTGAAAAGTTTATATCCAACTGTATCAAATTATTATTCCTAGAATGTTACTCTATCAATAAAATAGGAAATGTCTCACTAGTCATATCGTATTTCTATTTTACATCGCTACCAATACGAATGACTTTGCTTCAAGAAATTGGGTAGCTAATATAATAAGGTAAGTAAGTCTCAGATTCTGGAGCGACACGAGATTGGAAATTCCATTTCAACTTCTAAGTGAATATTTAAAAAGACAATGGGGGGCGTAGCAAGGCGCGTAACGTGATACATCTTCAGCCAATCAGCACATAGTGAAGTTATCAGGATTCATACTACGCCCCGTACTCGTACGCTAGTAAATGTACTTTTGTATCTTCAGAACTTTACTCAGTAGCTAAATAATTTAACGGTTGAAATCCACACATGACTCAATATAACTATTTAAGTCACATAGATGATGTACAAGATAATATTTCCCAACACGTCTTAGTGCCCTTCCCGGTTGGATGCATACATAAATTATTCTATTGAAATAAAGATGAGGAAGATATCATTTAAGTGGAAATGCACCCGTATTTGTGTGGGGAGAGCGTTATAAAAAATTATGTTAAAATACTTCTTAGTACATCGTCATCATCATCATCACTAACTCTTTGCAGCCTGAGTCCGGGTCAGTTTGATAAAAATGCCTCCAAATTCCTCTATCCTTCCACAGTTCTTGCTCCTTTAATTTCTACCATTATTCTCCTCTCACTTGCACACATTCTGTTATCTGCTCCCCACTACCCCATCCTCAATCTATTTGGCATCCTCTCCTTCTCCATCCTCATTACAAGAAAGACTGGTCAGGGCCAGACCCAACAAGCTTGGAACAGGATGTGGCCAGTTGGCTCCCAGCTTGGTGGGTTGGGAGGGTGAGGGTCGATAGACTAGTCAGGGCCAGACCCAACAAGCTTGGAACAGGATGTGGCCAGATGGCTCCCAGCTTGGTGGGTTGGGAGGGTGAGGGTCGATAGACTGGTCAGGGCCAGACCCAAAAAGCTTGGAACAGGATGTGGCCAGTTGGCTCCCAGATCTGGTGGGTTGGGACGGTGAGGGTATGATAGACTGGTCAGGGCCAGACCCAAAAAGCTTGGAACAGGATGTGGCCAGTTGGCTCCCAGCTTGGTGGGTTGGGAGTGTGAGGGCTGTCAATGATGAGCTAAGTCAACATCAGCACCCGTAGCCTGAGTTAGGGAAGGTTTACCTGAAGACCTATAAGCGGTAGCCCCACTACCCAGGTGTTGGCCACAACAGGCTTTTAGTAAACCGGAAGCTGAAACAAACCAAAGTACTTGAAAAAAATAAAGTGAAATGTCGGATTGTAAAATCTAGGTACAATAGTAATCTGAGCCCTAACCCTCCTTGCCACTAACAAACCAGACAGACTAACCGAGATTGATGCCTTTACTCCACGGGACTTCAGGAATGGTTTATTCATAATTAAGGGTGACCGTAATAGGGTACGATCCTATAAGAATAGTTAAGCGGAATACCCTCAGTTGTGGGTACTAAAATAGTGAGTGTGGGTTTTATTTAAACACTTTAAAGCACCCTCACCAGCCCTCCATCAGATGGTCATCGAAAAGCACGAGAGGAGAGATTCCCATTCGTGTTTCATTCTGTACGGTTTTTGCCGCATCCTCTTCTGACCATCCTCATCCCTCATATATTCCTTGTCCTAAAGAGCTGGGTGAACCAATAACCACCGCCCAGTTAGCCAATTGGCTGTCGAACTCTCGGTATAATTGTGGTCACGCATGGTTTCCGTGCGTTCGTGGACTATCCGGTGGAATTGGCCAAGACAGATGTTTGCGTGTTGAGGTTCTCATGACTTCTATCACTATACAGATATTTTTTTATTGTTTTCCCTTTTCCAATAGTTATTAGTTTTTTATTTGTTAGAGGCTTGCCACAATTGTCTTGTTGCAAAACTCCTCTGTGTTTTTCCAGATGGCGTTGGAATTTTTTTAAACAAAACATTGAAGTGTGGAAGAATGAAATTTACTTTTTCATCAAATTAATTAAAATTAGTGTTTAAGTCGTTTATTTGGTTGTTTTAAACACGATGATTTTAGGTTGATGTTTAAGATCAGGGGGGGGGGNGCGGGGGGAAGGGAAGATAAGAGATGTCCGAGTTCTTCAGTTAGAGTTTTATTCCATATCAGGGTCTAATATAGAAATATCGGTGTTAAATGTCTCAAATTTACAAATATTTTTGTATTTTCAACAGTTTTTTTCCTTGAATATTTTGCATTTTCTTTCTTTTTTTGTATAAACCAAAAATTTTCGGTACTTTTACAGTTGCATGGCAACCCTGTGTTGTTTATGGCCAGATCAACTAATGATGACAGTGGACTAGGAGGAGATTGGCTTTGTTTATAACTTTGATTTGATGTGAAAATGCCCCGTGTAGGGATATAATAATTTGTAAGTAGCCTACATTATACACTCAAGGAAAGTAAATTACCTACAGTTATTGCCGAGTGGTTAGAGTAACCAACCTAAAGTCAAGAGGACTCTAGTTAAATCCCAGGTGCAAGGGACTGAAAATGGGCTGTTTTTAATTAATTTCACTTCCCACCCATCTCTTGCTAATATGGTTGGCCATGGTGTAACCATTCACTGTCATTGGTTAAGATACCCGTAAGTATAGAAGAAAGATATAACCCAGAGCTTAAAAGGTAGAATTTTAATTCCATACAGCAATTATTATAAATATAAATGGCGTAAGCTATGATATAACTCTTATAATACCCGCTTCAGTGGCCAAACGGTTTAAGGCGTCACTATTGTGTTAAACTAGTTTGCTGTTGATGAGTATATTGGGGTTGGAATCACGGTCAGGTCTACCAAAGGTTGTTTTTCCTAAATGTTTTTCCATTCTCCTTCCACGCAAATGCTTTTTCCTACTTACACCATTAGAGTAATTGTCATGCATGCATATAACCCTAACAGGTAGTAAAACGCAGTGATAAAATAAAGTTTATAGTAAATTTAGAAATTCTCTAAATTTAATATTTAGAAATTAGAAAATAGTTTTTTAAATTTTAAGTGTTTGTGAAATGTAGTTTTAGAAACAAATGTATTCAATATTCTGAAACAATAACCAGTCAGAAACACTTTCCAGACCCTCGATTAGGAAACAGGGGTGTCAACTTTAAACCTGGCCCACACCAAGTTTTTGGACAAGAGTCCTTCTTTATTGAATAGTAAAATATAAATGCACCAAATTGTTTCTTAGTATTCAACCAAACTATTTATATTCATCGATGTTTTATTGGAAAAAAATTGTTTGTTTTAGTCTGCCTTAAAAGAGAAAATATACTCTCCGTGATAATCAACATTATTTAAATTAAATTATTGAAGCACTATAGTTCATTGCGAACGGTAAATTTCCATTTCTTTGCACATTTATTTTTGCCTATTTCTTCTCATACACATTACTTTAAACACGGCTAATCCGAGATGTATATTGCACGGAAGGCCAAGGGTTGTTTAACGACTCCATTTAATATTCCAGTGGTACTATTACATTATTCATTCTGTGCCTCGACTTGTGATGGAACTCACCAGGAAAATTTCATGGAGATGACGTCACATAAGAGATGAGAAGACGCCGTCACCGCTTCCTTGTATTCACAGAAGAAGAAGGCCTTTCAAAAAAAAAAAAAAAAGTCAGCCTTGCCCGTCTTTTTAGACGTCTCCGACCAATATCGCTACTATTTATCCATTACCTTATATCCTTTGCCTAAGTAATATCCTTCTTTCTTCTTTCTTTTACATATCGTCTCGTTCTTTTCAAGCCTACCACGATCTATGTTTTTTTATTTTATTTTGTTTCTTCCTTTTTTATTATTTGCTCCAGTTTCAATTTTCTTTATTTCTTCCATCCTTTGAATTGCAGATTGTTTTATGCATATATATACCCTTACATTCTCTTTGAAGTAGCTTGAAATTCGTTGTGGAGAAGATTTAACAAAATGAAATATATTTCCGAAATCGTAAGTGGAAGGCTTTTTTTGGTCTTACTTTCTGACCCGCAGTGACGTAAGGTGTATTATAATTTATTTATTTTCTTTTAAAGTGTCTACACTGCATTATTCTATATTGAATGGTTTGGTTTCAAAGTTGTACTATTTTAACTTATGTTTTAATTTTTATTTTAGCAATTACTACATCTGTGGCCGAGTGTTTTATGATTTTAGGCTAGCATTGTGCTTGGTTGCCATTGACTAGGACGACAGGGTTTAGATCATGGGAAGATGAAGTCAAACAGCTAGGTCACTTTTTATCTATCCTAGAAATTCCAAAAGTGTTATACGATTTATCATAAGATAACTAATCAAAATAAAAATTTTGTGTGGGTGGCATATTTGACGTAATCAGCATGGCTGCCACCCCATAATACTATCAATTAATATAAACAATTCTAATGTATCATCCGTTTGTTAGAGAGGAGTGATTTTTATTTTAAATTGTCGATAATAAGCTAGTAAGTATTATTTGGTCCTAAGCTTTCTTTAAAAAATACCTATATTTTTAACTATTGTAACCCAAACTTTTAAAACTAGCTTTTACGTTACTTATCTATACTTTTGGCTCTCAATAATTAACTAATAAATAAGTTCATAAAAAATAAATGGTAGAGACTACTCTTATCTTAAAAATATAGACATTTACCAAAAACTGCTAAGATTTGTGAAACAAAATAATAGTAAAATATATTTTTGTAGAAATACTACACCAAACACCACGAATGAAATAATATAAATTGTTACTTACTTGCTTACTCTCTGGTATTAGGATCCAGGAGCACTGTTAAAGAAAATCGAGAAAAAAGAAACATCTTTTTTCACCAAAGAGCATATAAGAATCAAATTCATTTTCAAAGAACTGAATTATAAAGTATATATATATTTGCTTATGGCTGGGATATGATTAATTTTATAAAACTATATTTCAAATAAAATATTTTTAAGTTATTTCATGTCTCAAATAGTTACGAAGAATAAAATGGGAAAATTTGCCCTAAGTAAAGTACCCTCTAAGTCATTTTAATGAGGAAATAAGAGTTACCATCTTGTTTTTAATGATAAATAGTGTTTAGATATAACATATAATCAATAATCGTAAGAGCGAATTTCGAGAAAATCCATTTTCTCCCTCTCTTTGCCGATCAGTAAACTACCCTTAAATTTAGGATTAGAAATGTATTCTTAAAAATTCCTCAGTGGGACCTTATGTAAACCCCGGATAGCAAGTTTTAGCCCAATTGGTAAAATAGTTTCAACTCTAGCCCGAGGTACTGACAGACGGCTTTGCGAAAACCACTTCTTTTTTTGTTTCGGGGTGTCATGAAATGTCGACATTTATCAAAATTTTGAGGTCGATTTTTTTAAGATCACAATATTATTATTATTATTATTATTATTATCACGTCTTACTACCCGTTCGGGTTATACGCACTTACGCTAATGTGTAATGGTAGGGTGATTGTGAGATGAAATGGAAGACCTACAGTTTAACGTGGGATCCGAACCACGGTGGAGGCCTGGAATACCACACTTTCATAAGTTGTGATTAATACACGTCTTGTCAGAGGTGAAGGAAGGGTTTGGCAATCAGATAAGTCCGTGCCGGGACCGAGGATTGAACCCCGGGTCCTCAGCACAGTAGTCCGACACCTTACCCTCTAGACCACCAGGTCACCCAAGATCACAATAACTTATCTCAGAGGTGTTGAGAGAAAGTGAAAACATTAACTATTCAGCCGATATCAGTAAGTTTCCCGTTCGTCTGGTGTGACAGTTACTACATGTTTGTTGTTGCTACACAAAGACATTTCGTTTTAAAAGCACTTGATCTAAGGAGAGGATATTACTCAATATAATATTGTCATAAAGATTGTGTTGACAACTTTTCTGTAAAACTCAAACTGTAATCATAAGAAAGGTAATACTATTCTGTAAACACGAAATGACTACTTTATGAGATGCCATTGTGTTTTTAAAAATAACATTTATGACAATTTGGACACTTTCAAATATATATAGTAGAACACTTTACTCCAGGCATAACTAAAGAAAGTTTAGGATGAAATATTAAGTTATCTTTGTTAATATTCATCAAATGAACCGGAATCAGTCGCAAAAGACTACTCAAAAAAGCAGGAGTCTAACAAAAATGAAACAAACAATTTATAAACAGGGACCAGACTACTTTACCCCCCCCCCCCCTCTTATTTCTGCCTTGGGTAAAGTGTTCACTTAGCAGGCCTTAAAGTTCCTTTTTTTTTTGACCTACTAAATTAAATTCTAGAAGATTTAGAAAACCACATTTTCTTTTAAGGTGACCATTTTGTCCCGGCCTCCCCTACCTAGGTTTAGTATACTTGCATTGAATTAGCTTTGGCGGTAGGTATATCGATTTGTTTATAGGTGCAGTCAAAATATAATTTTTACAGGGAATAAAAACAAGTCAGGCAAATGGGAGTTTTATTTTAAGTTTTGAAAAAAAAAAATTTGATTAATACTAATGAATCTACCTACCAAAACCAATCCTAAGACATACACAGCTACCATAACCTAGTATATATCATTCAGTTAAAGGGACTAAACTAAATCTCACAATAATATATGTTTGTTCCTGCCATGACTCGATCCCAGTACAGTAAAAACATTAGAAAAGCGGACTTCTGACAAAGATAAGATGCCGGACGTTATAAAAGCGATCCGCTTATTAATATATACTGGTTGTACTCCAACCAATTATAAGACCAACATTTTAAATACTGTTTAACGACACTTTTTATTAAGAATGATTAAGAATTTTCTCTAAAACAGATAATTTTAATTGAGTCACATACCCAAACTTTTCTTACATTAGCAGAAGACCTTCTATGATTGATTCTTTGTAGTTCGTTCTTTTATAGCAGGCAAAGGTCTATTCAAAAACAATCTCGTATATATTCGCCCCACCAGGTAAATTTATGTTCTTACTTTTTACCAGCGATACCAATCGAATTCACTTGTCAAAGGGACAAAATAAATTTCCCTAGTGGATCCGCAAGGAAATAATTTTAGTAACTTTTCAACTCCAATAAAATATCAAATTTGCCATGAACCTATTGCCAATTTTCCATGAAAAGAACCTTATCTGTCTGCTAAAAATGTTACCATATTTACTTTCCCTATATCAATACCTATAAAAATAATACTAGAAATTTAGTATGAAAATTATACATTTTGGCAACAAAAAATGTACATTCTAAAAGGCCTTTTCTATACAAACTGGACTGTACTATACCCATGACAGCAATCAGAAACTGGTAGCTTCACGCACCTCAGATTATTTTAATATATAGCTACAAATTCTTCATAAGATACTGATTATGTATTACCATCTTACAATCCGTCTTTATGAAAATATAACGCTGCGTTAGCTTATCCCCCCGCCAAAAAAAACCACTTACCCAACCGACGACGCCAGAATGACAAAGCGTCGACAAACACAAGAGAGACTCAACCCCCCTCCACACAAACATTTAAAAGCATTAAGAGCAGAGGCGTCTTAACTTCCCACGCCTTTTGTCGGAAACGGAATTTCCTGTAGACATCAAAAGGACTTGTATCCTCTTATTCATAAATTAACATTAACTCATTCACTGTCTACAACGTTTCATCCCCCCTCCTACTCGAGTGAAGCTGAGAATGACAACACTCCCATCATGCCTCACTTAGGAACAAAACCACGAGCCATGTCCTTGAATGACTAGGCGTGAGTTACGTTGCTTTGGAGTATAATGAAAAACTATACATAATATATAACGCTACTTATTAGGAGATAGATGACGAGACAATACAATATGTAATGTAGGCGATGCTTGTCCAATTTTCATAGAAATAACTTTATTTGCCAGCTAGAAATCTTTAATATTTACTTTCGTGTGTTTGTATGTCAGGTCTTGATAGTATAGTATCAAAAGTGACAGCCACATATTACAAAACGCTTTGCTCGTTGTGGGCTCCGCCCCCAAACCCCCAGTCATCGAATTTGGCACGCTTATGGCAATTTGATGTGCCAATGTGTCTGTCAAATTTTATGATTCTAGTTTTCCCATAAGTGTGTCATAAAATTAAAAAATATGTGGAAAATGTGCAAAATTTACCTAAAATCAAAAAATCTAGCTCTATCTAAGGTATAACCGATGGGGATACGACAAAAAGTAATAGGACCAAACTTGTGGATCTCGCCAAATCCGTAGCTGTTGGTGCAATACGTTTTTTGATAGGTCTTAACGTTTAGCCACAAGAGACCTCCAAAGAAAGGTCCGCACCGACTTTAAAGTTGCTCCGCCACTTTGAATTTTTTCAGTGGTTAAAAATTATTTATTTTTTAGTTTGGAATTTTCCCATCGGTTACAGACTAGAATCTATAAGTTTGCCAAATTTCAAGTTTCTATCTCATCTGGAAGTGGGTAAACATTAATGTCAGTGAGTGAGTGATTGAGTCAAGCCATGCGGCTTTATAGTAGTATAATAATATAATACCTATGAGATTGGTCTGACACCATAGCTCAGTCAGAAGTTTGTCTGCTTACTGAGCTAAGGGTACCGGGTTAGTTTCCCGGTATGGTGGAAAATTTCTCGTTGATGAAAATATGGGTTTACCCTTTCAGATTGATAAATTAAAGGCCGGGGAGTCGATGTTGTGACTGTCCTAGTCTTAAGTTAGATTATATGGCATATAAAGCTACGACAGGCCTATCCAGCCGGTAGTGGAAAATATATGGATAAAATAAAAATCTGACCCAGGCCATAAGTTGGAAATAGTAATAGCTGTGATGTAATAAACATAAAAAATAATACTAATAATAAAGTCATTGATTAAATAGCCAAGCTATAATATAGGTTGCACCTTAACAATTATACGATTAGAAACGTGAAAATTAAAACATAATTGAAAAGTAAATATTCACTAGCTAAATAGAAGCAAACTACATAATATACTTTTTCACTTTTTGAATATAATATCACTCAGGTGAGTTCCCCCGGACGTCAGGCAAACCTCAACACGTTGTCCATCACTTCCCTCAGCATAGATTGTCTAATTGTTTCCGCCCCACCCTGTGTTTGTTAATTGCGGTTATAGCCACATATAAATATAAAGGGAAGTCTTACCTTGACGGGTTTTACTATGACCCTATTTTATAAGTGAAATAATGTTGGTTAAACTTGTTACATTACAGGATCCATCGAAGAGCGCTTACTTAAATTAGTAAAATATATCCTTTAGCTTGACCAATCAGTTATGGAATAGAAATCAATGTATTGTGGACCCTGTTTTGGTTCCAAAAGATGCCATAGTATGTATGTATGGTTTCCACCTTATTCTTGAATACTTACTTTATGGAATTAAGATCTTGAACCTTTATTGCCATATTTAATAAAGAACGCCACCTATTCTTATATTGAGATAGTTATCTTTAATCCATCTTATTTCACCCCATCCCTATCTTGAGCTAGTTATATCCAGTCCACCAGATTACACCCAATCCCTATCTTGAGCTAGTTATATCCAGTCCATCTTACTTCACCATATTACTATCTTGAGCTAGTTATATCCAGTCCACCTCATTACACCCTATCTCTCTCAGGTACATTCTAATGTTGTCTTCTCATCTGAGTCTAGGTCTTCCCAATGAGTTTGCCATTCAGTAACCTGAACAAGGTTCTAGAATCTTCCTTTCACGCTGCATGTCCTGCCCACCGTAACCTGTGAGATTTTACCATCCTAACAATGTCTGATGATGAGTTACATACCCTGTACTCATCATTAGGTAACCTCACCCACTTCCCGGTAGCCTCAACCCTTTGGACCAAATATCTTCCTAAGCAACTTGTTTCCGAACACCCTAAATATGTTTCCGTCGTGTAACGTAAGATACCACGTTTCACCCCCAAATAGAACAACCGGTAATATTATTATTTTATATATTCTTAATTTTAAATAACTTGACATCAGGCGAGAAGTTGAAAATTCACCAAGTAATTTAATTATGCATTTCCTGACTGTATTATTTTCCTAATTTTCACTTTAATATCGTTATTGCTAATTAAAATAGTTCCTAAATATTAAACATATTAACATATTCAAATGATTTATATGTTCGCAGTAATCTTCAAATGATCGTCCTAAATATGTCCTAGCTATGTGATAATTTACTTAGTATATATAAAACTTAATATAATATAACGGCGATCATAAGCCATTATATTCTGTTATATCTATAGCAGCGAATACTAAAAGTAATAATTATTTTATTTCAATACAAAGACCTCTCCTCTAAAATCTCTCTTCCTCTAAAAATCGACACACAAAAAAAAAAACTATAATAATTTCAATGAGGAGGAAAAAAATGAATTAAAAACTGATTGTATGTGTTATTGTCAAAACCAGCGGTGTGATAAAGCTCGTACAGCCAATGGAACAAAGCTTTCAATATATCAGCAGAAACAGTGTTGCAAATAATTCTCAGTTTCCTCCTAAATAAACTGGGACGACTGTGAAATTTGGCGTATTCAAGTACGTGAAAGGGGGAGAGGCTGGTGTTTGGCTATAATAAAATAGTTATTTGTGTCCAAGCCATAGAACATTTCACCTTTTCAAAGGTATTATTTGAATAATGCCTTTGAATAGTTAGAAATAAATTGACAAATTATAACGTTTTGGTTAGTTTGGGTAGTACTAAGATAGGTTGTGGCTCTTAATAAATACCTATAGGTTATAATTTAAGTAGATGAATACCCAATGTTGTCAAGGTCAGTATATTTATATTTTAAAAAGATATATTTTTACTTTGAGTCAAACCTTTCAACTTTCATTGTGACAAGATTAATAGTAGAGAGCCGATTTTGATACATTTTGGATCAATCCTATAAAATGTATTTAAAAATATAAAAATTAGCTCCTAAGGTCGGATAATTTATGTGACGCTTAAAAAACATTTATTTAGCTGTGTAATCCCTAAATAAAATAATATTTGTGACGGAATCAAAAATTTTAAATCTATTTTCCCTGAAAAAATAACTGCCTCCCATTCTCCATCGTTCTTCATAGTTTTATTTAATAAATTTAATTTTAATTTTTATGTTTTAGCTTGGTAACATAAAAATAAACGATGAAAAGAAACAGAAGTTAATTTTAAAATAACTAATTTGTCATAACTCTGAACACCATTATAGCATGCAGTGTTGCTGCATTTTGTAATCTGGTCAAATAAACTTAATATAGTATGTTACATAGTTAAAAAATGCTTATAAAAGAAGAAATACTCCATTAATTGTAATTGCCGTTACGACTGTCTAGTTTGTATATTCTTATTGGGTTTTGAATACTACAATTTTATTGAACGTGAATGAAAAGGGAAGAAAAGAAACTTGTAAAAATAAACGTAGTTTGCTCGAGAAAATAACAATTTTTCCTAAATCAATCGTTGAAACTTATTACGCTACTGCACCAACGATTCTTCACCAAGCTGATTTATTTTTATTCTTATCGCTGCTTGGTTTTTCTTTAAGTTTGTCTCTTGGAGGTTTTTGCCGACTTATCGGGTTTTTTTTCTTTGTTTCAGGACGTCTGGTTGATCAAGTAAGTGAACAAAAGAAAGAATGGATTAGCTTATTCTACCATGTTGTAAAAATATAAATCCCTTCCACTTGCATTCATACCAATTCCATTTAGAAAAAAAAAATTAATACTATCAAAAGATTGTTAGCCATTCATATTTTATTTATACATTAATTTTTGTTTCGCTGACTAAAAACTATAAGTCTGATGTACACACCATTAATTTTTTTTAATTTTTATGTTTTGATCAAGAAAGCCGCATTGTCAATAAAATCTACTTAATTTAATATTATTGTTGAAGGTTTAGTTAAATATATATTTTATATAAAAAATTACACCAATTAGTTTTTGGATTCATATTAAAACTATAAAGGTATTACATTTTAGAGAATTACACATATATTATTATTTATCTTGTAAAATAGTCCCCCGATACCAATTTTGAGCAAAATCTTTAAAGCTAGTTTAAAAAATTATAATTTGACATGAACCAATCATCAGTTAGTTATTATAATATGTAACGGCCCAGGTAGCAATTATTATCCCTTTATTAAGGTGCTAGCCAACAATCAAGACTTCTAACAAGCTTGCAATGAACCAATACAGAATAACAACACAATGGATACAAAAAAAGAATCACGTTGTTTTGGTGGACATGTGATAGCAATAAAACACATAACTAATGATAACAATAAATAGGAAAAACAATAAAATGGATTATTAATTAGTAATAATTTAGTGAAGTGTTCACAATAAACAAATGGTTAGGGTGATCCTTAAACAACTCTGTTATTTTGGTAAAAATCATAATAGTGATTATGATGATAATAATAATATTCCAAAATCATATAAATGTTGATCAAAAAAGAAATAAGTTTGTATTTTCTAGACTTTTTCTCCACCAGAACTCTATTATAGATTGACCCGCCTCGGTGAATTGTTTGTGGTATTTTTTAAACTGGTTCTCCACTCTCCCTCCATACAAACACGGGTTCATTTCTTCTATATTCAACCTTCACAATCTCTAACACACTAGCCGAACTATTAGTATTTAAGCGTATAACCCGAACGGGTAGTAAGACGAGGTGCTGAGTGTAGTGCACTATAGATCACAAAAGGGTGTCGCCCGTCATTAAGGTGGGATTGTAGGGAACGAAAGTTAAAAACGGTATTTTTGCAGTTTTTATAGCAAAATTTATTTTGGTCAAAATAAATAAAATATTGCTCCAGTAGAAACATATTTTAATTTTATTCACGCGGTGACTTCAACAGTTCTTTAAGTTCTTGTCAAGGTTTTCCTGGAATTTAATGACAACTATTTCTCTACATTTAAACAGTTTCTCGCCCAATGTTAATAAGCTCATGACAGATATTCAACAACTTTTGATGTCACCATGCGAAGAAAATTTAAATCTATGTTTCTACTGGAGCAATATTTTATTTATTTTGGCCCAAAAAAAGGTTTTGCTCTATAAACTGCCCTTTTCTCACGTCCCTCACACTCCCACCTTAAACAAGCGTCGCCTGGGCGCGTAGCTTTTTTTTTTTATCCCCGTTTCATACTACCTGTTCAGGTTATACGCGCGGCTCATAGCTAGCCCCATTAAACACCAACCCTCGGGTATGGAACAAACCATGAAATATAGGCATGACTCACTTGACCCTTCTTGAATCAAAGAAATTTGATTGAAAATATTAATTTTACTCATCTTCTTTACCTCCTCATTTTATTTGTCCTTGTCCGCGAAACAAGAGAGATCTTCCACATGAATAGTAGACGTGCCACCATTAATTACATTTTCTAGCATCGTATAGTAAAAAAATCCTTTTGTGTCTAGACTGTGTGGACCAGTGGAGCGGCGAAATGGAGGATATTCGAGGACTGAAATGTATCAACATTGCTAAACGGCAGAGGGAGATTTCTGAAGTTCTTCAGGCAGAAAATACGGAGCGTTGTTTCCAAAACAAGGGAGAAATGGCGATACGTGGCTGGTACCGTAGGTAGTGAATGGCTTAGTGCTATAAAGTTATATAATTTGTTGGGCGCTTGAACAAAAAAAAAATCCGAAATAGATTTGGAATTAGATAACTTTTTGATTTCAAAAAATCAGACATAGTTTATTTAACTCAAGTGCACTGTTAAATATTCCGAACAAATTAAAATATTTTGAGTCAAAACTAAGATTAGGCTAGTGCCCAAACATTTTATTGGGATTTTTAAGCTAACTCTTTCAATGCATAATCGTTTTAAATCGGTACAAAAAAATTTCAAAGAGATTCAAAAGTTGTTTTTTTTAGTTGAGCTATATATAAATAAAAAGGTGTGTAGCGAGTTTAAAAAAAGAAATAATTATGTTACAGCATCAGGACACTTAGAAACGTTTTACGTAATATTTGTATGGAAATATATTTAGTTTTATCAATATAATTCGTAGTTTTTATTGGTTTAACTAACCATCGTTGATGTTAAAAGCAAGGATTTAGTTATGGACTGATCTACATCAACTCTACCACCAATTTGCTCGACAGGCCTTTATTAAACTTACTTCTCCAAGCGCGAATAAAACCTACTTAAGACCCCTCGGCCACGGCCGTGTGTTTGATAGGCTATCGTATTCAATACAAAGCAGACAACTTGACTCAAACCATTCGTCTGTGTCCAGGGGTGTGTTCGGCACTTGCTAAGAACCTTTGATGGTGCTGAGAACAGTCTTTCCAGCTACGCGATGGAAAGCTTGTCTATCAACTGCCTCGATTGATATATCTTATATCCATCATCTCTTTGGTCCCTCAACCAGAGTCACCGCTTCGTCTCCAGAGTAAGTAAGCCTTGTATACTCGAAGGAATTTTCATCACAAGATGTTAAACATGGTAATTTTTTTCAGTTAATTATGTATATTTTAGAGTCAATAATTAAAATCTTTAAATGTCTGAGAATTGAAGAGGGTAAAACGGGTAGTACTAATATTTCCTTAACAGTTGACCATGCAAGCTAGATAGTATTTTTGCAGCCGACAGAAAGAGAGGAAATTGGGATGAAGGTTGAGAATTTATTGAATAAAGTAGGTGGTTTCCGCGATTATGTGAAAAAAAATCACTAATTATACTACTATAAAGCCACATGGCTGACTCACTCACTTATATTAATGTTCACCCACTTCCAGATGAGATAGAAGTTTGAAATTTGGTAAACTTATAGTTTTTAACCTATAACCGACGGGGAAATTCCAAAAAGTTAAAAAAAAAATTTAACCCCCGAAAAAAAGTCAAAATATCGGAGAGACTTTAAAGTCGGTGCGGACCTTTCTTTGGAGGCCTATTGTGGCTAAACGGTAAGACTTATCAAAAAACGGCTCTCGAATTACATTAGTTTACATCCACTTGCAAAGAAAACGCGGTGGGGGTTTAGGGTCGTAGCCCCCAACGAGCAAAGCGAGTATTATATAAAGCCTATCAACATTAAAACCATCCTTCGACAGTGATAGCTGATAAACAGATGGCTAGCCGTACTAACATATAAAGATATATCTAGTAAATTTTTGACCTGATAGCTAAGGTTTTTAGTTTTTTACTATGTTAACACGTCCATAAAAATATAATTCCCAATGAACTTGAGAATTTTCGGCATTAATATTTTAAATCATAGCCCATGTATAGCCGCAAAAACCAAAGTTTAAACAAGATCATGCTGAAATGAAACCCTCCCGAGTGACATGCTGTCTTTTAGGATCTATTTAATGTATTTAGACGTGAATTTACTCTAAAATATTTATTGTATTCTGATAAACATCAACGTTATCTATACTAATTCTGCAGTAGTTTATTTATACATAAATAACTAAATAAAACTTAAAAGATAATAAATAAATACTTGACAATCACTGTACTTATCAAATGTGTTTTACATGTATATTTATGTTTTTTATTAGAGCAATTTATTCTAAATTGAACGAGGTCTGTTAGTTAATGAAAGATTAATTTTTATATTAAATCCCCCGTGGCTCTAAAATAATTTTATCCTAATCTCCAATATGCTTTTTATTTTGGTCGGACTATACGTGATTTTTTTATTCAAATTTTAAATAAAAATAAAGTTTCTATGTTTTTTGTCTTATAAATTTGTATTTATCAAAATTATTACTATTTAACTATCCTTGCATTATATTTGCCATTGTATTATAAGGAAAAATCAGTGATTAATTATATAAAAAATATTCATGATTCTTTCCCGCTCTCACGACATTGTAAATATACATTACTCTGAAATTATAAAACTTTGTCAAGCAATAATAGGACTATATTTGGAAGAATATTATCTAACATTTACAAAATTTACTTAAATTAATTTCATACACTCATACGTCAACTCATGTGATCTGAAGCCATCCGACTTGATAAATAGTTTCAATACATATAAAAATAATACTAATAAGATACTAAAATGTTATCAATTATTTTAGCACCGCGTCTTACTACCTGTTCAGGTTATACACATATGTACTAATTATTATACTAATAAGTTAGGGACGAGTAAGGTTGAATTTAGCAGAAGTGAACCCGAATTTACGTGGGGGAGTGTGACAAATTATTTAGAAAAAAACACCCTTAGTAGACCCTAAACCCTTTTCATCCTTGACAGCAAAAAGAGGTTGGTTTTATTTTTAACTGCTCTCCCTACTATAATCCCACATTAATTCCATTGGTTAGAGATTCTTAAACAAAGTCAGCTTAAGATAGCTAACCAGTTTCATCGTTGATATTCATATTCATCGAGAAAAAAATTTGCGTAAAAATGTAGGTTTTTAAAAAAATATGAAAAAAATCAAACAATAATTTTGCTGTTTGGTGGTTTTTCAATTGGCCAACCACCAAAGCGTTGGGAACACAATATTCCTGATGCATCTGAGACAGTTGTCTGGAATCAACGGATAAGTACTATTTTACCCCACTCGCCCACCAATGTGTTGGACGGAGTTCGGATTAATACAGAGTGCAGGGACTTGGATGAAGATTAGTCGACATTCTACCACGATGGCACAGCTAATGTTTAAGGGCCGGATGTAGTATTGAGAATCTTGTTTCACGTCGTAATTCATTAACATTTAAGACACTTAACAGCTAGGCCAGATCATAGAACAATTATTTTTATCAACTCTACACCCGCAATGGTAGATTAGAATAATATTTTTATTAATTTCATGGCACACAATCATATAAGTCATAAAGACTTAATATTATTTTTATCAAGGATGTGTTTCTCACTAGAAAATAACTTTAAATTACTCAATCACGGTTTAAATTTCTGTCTTGGCTGACACTTGGAACATTTTGTTAGGAAATTCAATAAAATACAATGAAGTAATTACAATTACATTGGTGTCAACATCTTCTAAGGCGTCAGGCTCACTCTTACAAGTTTAATATATACCAAAAAAACTATCAAGTAAAAAATTACTGGTATCCAAACTCCAAAGGATATATTAGGAAAGGGAGTATTACCTAAATACCGAAACTTCTTTAAAACCCTAGCTCATGACCCTACCTACGACTGGAGTAATCAGCGACGGGATATAGGCCGACTAGACCCGATAATCCGCCCCCGAGGCTCGATTGATTGGAATGTTGCCCCAGATTCAACTAATTGATACCTCAAGGAATATACTTTAGAGTAGTGGTTTTCAAACTGTGATCCGGGGCGGCGTTTCAGGTGGTCCACACATGGGAGCACAAGAAAATGAATTTTTTGGCACAATCTTATTTGATTTCTGAAAGGAGACTATTTTTGTTTGAGACTAAGTTTATCATATGTTAATTTTCAAAAATAACCCAAAATCAACTATTATTTATTTGAGGGGTTCAATCAAAACAACACCCTGAGGACAGACAATTGTTTTTTAGCTTACGGGGCACATAAAACAAAGATTCATAATAATCTTGAGGTCGACATTTTTTGTAGTTGAAATATTTTTTTCTCTTTATTGGAAAGTAAAAAGTCAAATAAAGCCTAAGTAAACAATATTTACCAACTAACTCCACTAAGTCAACTATACTTTGCTCCACAATTAACTTTACAGCCCAATTTTCATAGAAAGAGCCGACATTCATGAAAAAAATGAGTGAATCATTAGTGTTATTTTATTAATAACATTATATCAAAAATGACAGAACATATGACTTGACAGATATTTTAGCAATGTTTTTAGCTGTTGGCTGTAGCTTCCTAAGAAAATTGGACTCTAAACCGTTTATATGAAACAAAGCTACATAAATATGCTGAATTTACCGCTAGATAAACACGTTCATAAGAAAATTTCCTGCTTCGACAAATGACAGGTATTACATTAAAGTGGGTGCTCCGTGTGTGTATGGAGTAATTTTATCAAGTGGTCCGCTATTGGGGAACAGTTTACGAACAGTGCTTTACAGTTTAGAAGATATATTTGATAATCAATTGAACAAGTGTATGAGACAAAATATCTGGGAATAACAATAGCAAGCTCAAGATTAACAGGGAAATAAATAAAAGAACAAATAACAAAAAAGGTAACAGAATCGCCAGCTATCTTAATTAATCAATATGGTACAGCTAATATCTACGACAAGATTCAAAAGCAAGAATTTATAACGCCAGTGGTGAGACCAATATTTACATACAGCCGCAGGAACACGAAGTGAAACTAGACGTATCCAACAACAGCTAGAAGTCGCATAAATGCGAGTATAGAGAAAAAATAATTAATAAATCGCTAATAGACAAAGAAAGAAACGAGAATATAAGATTATCTGGTCAAATCAACCTCATCAATGAATGGATAGCGTCACACAGCATAGAATAGAACCAACATATTGACGGGATTCAAGAAGACAGAATTGTCAAAATAGCAAGCTAAGAAAGACTTTCAGGGAGGATAAGATCTGGAAGACCAAGGCAAAGATGGAAGGACAAACTTTATAGCCCTTGCAAAGGAACAGGTCAAAGGAATATAGAGAGGAAGAAGCACATCACTCAATGGTTCCGAATTAAGAGCCTATAACCATCGTTAGAGCACTGAGAAACAGATCTAGGTTATTAACGGTTGTATTCAGGTCCAGCGTATGTGGTACAAGTTTGCCATGCTACCTATGTATTAAAACTTATGTTACAAACATAGTTTCCACATAATCTGAAATGATCATAGAGCCCTGATGCAATTAGTTTACCTAAGTACAGAACAAATTCCACGCCAATTACAGTAAATTTGAAATGTTCCAAATTCGGACTAACCAGTTTTATGAATATCTAGGCAGTTGGTACACAATAAATTAATAACTTCAAAATATGCTACATTTTATACATGGTGTATAAAGCACACATACACAGTATAGGGCCTGTACATAAGAAAAATTTAAATACAAAATATAAAATTTGGAAAAATTAACATACGAAAATTTCAGACTTTAATCGGTCAGTCAGGGCGTTTCGTGATTACATTGTCTACACATACGCGATGAAAGCCGAGCCAAGACATTGCCGATAAGGGGGAGGCTGGGGTTCATTTGCTGGGTCAAGGAGGAGTTTTCCTTTATGTTTTCCCGCTCTCTCTCTCCCTCTCTCTCTATCTCTACGCAAAATTTGAAACATATACTTTAGATATTACCTTATTCATTTCTAAATAACGATTGCAATTAAATGCTTATAGCATGACTAGGCGATGGGACCTGATCAAAGAAACAATATTAAAATTTCATGTTTTCTTTATGATTGTAAAAGAAAATCAAATACATGTTTATTTAACTTTTTAAAATATTCTTACATATTAATAAAAAATATTATATGACATACTTCAATAAACTTAATTTACTAATCGTTTATTGTATTTGACATCACACCCTTAACTTATATTTCAGTAGTCAAAAAATGTTGAAATAAAAGAATCCACCATGTTATTCAAATTTTTAATCTTTCATTGTGAGTTTTATTTTGTCTTTTTGAAATAAATATTTGTACGTGTATGTTTTGTTAGTATTTTTTCAATTTAAGTGTAAATGATAGTTTATGGCTATTTTAAATTTAGCTTATATGTAAATGTTAACACTATAAAACAATTAGTTTCCTTTCAAAAAATTAATGTTAATCTTCCAAATTAAATAAATGTGTGTCCATTATTAGGATAAATATATTTAGTTATAAAATAAAGATTACATGTAAATCAGTGAAACGTATTTAATAATTCCCTCGCCATGATTTGAACTGGGAAGTCTCAACATTCAAAACACTAGTATTAAAGACCTCGACTACCAGAAAGTAGACTGTGAACATGAGCATGGGGCATTTTAACAAACAGCATGAAAGCGGGTTTCATATAAAATATTGGAGCGTATTTCGAAAGCTCCAGTGGTACAGCGTCTTCTGATGTTGCACACAATACCCCCAACTGTAGACTAACTAAAGACCACCAGAGGTTTACTCTCAACAGAATACCTCCAACCCTTCCCTTCACCCCAAAACGGTTTGCAGAGAACTTTAATGTGTAGGGATCTAAAGCAGAGCTTTACCACAACTCGTTTCCAACTTTTGGTAGTAACTTAATTGTGCATGCTTCTCTGTGGAATCATGCCTGGGGCAACTCCTGTAAGACCTACCCGGAATCAAAGTGCAGCCCTGCGCAGCAATTACCTCACAGCGGCGCGATCAGTCGGTGCGATATTTCCTTGGAGATGGTAAGAGTATTTAGAGAACAGCGCTCTGCACAGATTACTTTGTAGTCTGTCTCTGCAAACTTAGAACTACCGGGACTTCTAGTGTGGGAACAATAAGGGGTAATATCTTGTAAGCTTTTCGTGTGTCAGATTAAAAAGGGCTGATGTTTTGGCGACTTTTTCGTATGTGAGAAGAAAAAGGGCGGATGTTTTGGCAACTTTTCGTATGTGAGGGGAAAAAGGGCTGATGATGATTGACAACTCTTCGTGTGTCAGATGAAAAAGAGCTTATGTGTTGAAACTCTTCTTGGGTGATATTTAAAAAAAAAGGGTTGATATCTAGCAACTATTCGTGAACGTCTTTTAAAACAACAATGATTATATATATATATATATATCAGGCGTGTCTCTAGTGTCGTTGCTAGGACAAGCAAGGCTTAAGCAATATTCCCATTGTACGTCACGTCAACTTAACTTCGCATTCCGGCATCATCCTGTGAAAATATTATCCAATATATGTTAATGGGTAGCATTCATGCTGTGCGGGAACGTCGCGAACCGTCACCGGCAGACAATCTCGATTGGGATGTTTGACCTGTACGGTGACAGTCCGTAATGTGTATTGAATTGCGTTAGTACACAGTCACCGTTCGTTCCCTCTATGCCTTTAAAAAAAAACTTTTAAAATGTTTTATGAACTTTTAACTAAACGATCACGTCAAAATGAACAATTAAATGTTATGTCCAGCAAAAAAGATAGGGATACTATCCACAAAGATACAACATGGAGAAAAATGGGAAAAGAGGTAAAATAAAGAAAATAGAAGCTTATTTCTTCGTCTTCCAATCCCTTGCACAGTGTGTGATATTTACCGCATTTTGTCACCTACACTCTTTATGATTTTTTTTTCTCTCTGAATTTTTGTCATCAAGTCCAATGAAAATCATTGCAAGTTATTTGTTTTTAGATCTTGACATCTTAAATCTTTAAAAAAAACTCTGCTTCCACTAGAAAGTTACGGAAAACTAACGCTCGCTTGTCTTTTAAATGTGAATTGTGCAGCGATTTGACATGGCGTTGCCGGTACGTGACGTTACGTTTAGTGAGAATCCAGCGTTAACAGGAGAGTACTAGTAAATTGTTCCTTCCCCTTTCACAGATGCTTTTCCCTCATAATAACCCATGAGCTCGCCTCCCCACCTCCCCCTCCCTCCCC
>CABFWB010000240.1:320179-383758 GCA_902151455.1 Timema bartmani
GGAGCTTCACTCTTGTCTGGACTTCCTCCAGAAACACGTATTGGTGTTCAGGATGAACAAAAAGGTATAAAATTCCCTTTCGGCAAATGTATCCCAAAATTCTTTTTGGGCTAACTTTTAATTTTTAAAGATTTAATGAACGAGTACAATCATTTAAATTGGAACATACAACCGTTGTTATTGTCTTGTAGACACGAAGGCCCCTTCTGGGTTGTGTCTAGTAATATTTTGTAATATAATGGAAAAGTCATCTTCTTAATGGTTAAATTTATAGCCTGTTCGGCTTGAGAAACTAAAATCCACTTGGAATGTTTTTGTTATAATTAATGTTTTTTCTTGCATAATGTAGACTTAAGCTCCCCTTCTGGGTTTTGGTAAATATTTGTACATATTATGGAAGAGCCAATTTTGTATTGGAAATTTGAACTTATAGTCTGTCCGGCTAGGAAACTATAATTTGTACTTGTAAATAATTTTTTTTTGGTCCATTTCATTACGTAATGATTTCTGTAAGCTGATGGATAAGAAAAAGTTAAAATTGCGGCTAGATGATTAAAGCTAGCATTGTAAAATCGCCCATTTGGCTGTTATTGGCTTAGGACCTTCAGTCCGCTGTTAGAGTTAGTTTTTTTGGGTAAAGGTATGAATACTTTTAAAGTTTTACATTTGTCGTTATATGACTTGACCAATTGATTTTTTGAGATGATTATTTACAATTTAAATTATTGTTAGTTTATACTAAAACGTTACATGTATATAAATATATATATATTGCTTTTTTGTGTCATATTTAAAATACCTAAAATGTATATAAATAAAATGCCTAATACTGTTTACCTTTTTTATGTTACATACTTACCCTTTTTTTACATATTGATGGGAAATTGTTCTAATAATTATTATATGAAATATTTGTAGAGCGGGTTCGTGGAGGCAGAACTCAAATGGACCTGTGTACTGTCCATTTGTTTTGTGTTAGTCCTATCGGCTCCTCTGCAATTATTGTTTTTTTTTATCTTTTGAATTTTTTTTTAAAGATTTATTTTTGTTGTTGTTGTGTACCATCCTTAATTCATCGTTGAATTAAGGGGGTGTTTACAAGCTGTAATATGAACACCATTATGTTAAATAAATGGTAAAGTGCACTGCACAGACTTTCTCTCGCTTTTATCCTGAGATACACATTTACTAAAAACTCGTAAGATTTTTCAAACAAAAGAAATTGAAATTGAAATACATTGTTGTAGAAACACTACACCAAAGGTCATAAATGAAATAATATACATTGTTACTTACTCTATGGCATTAGGAACTAGGAACACTGTTACTGAGAAAAGAGAAACGTTTTTATCAACCAAAAAGCATAAGAATCAAATTCATTTTCAAAGACCTGAATTAAAAAGTGTATATATTTGATTATAGTTCAGAAATTTATTTTAAATAAATGATTTTTATTTTTAATATTACTACAACTTTACAATGATAAGTTATTTCCTATCTCAAATAGTTGCGGAGAAATGATGAAAGTTAGAGAATTCCCCCTATTTAAAGTACCCTAAATCTACTTTCATGAGAAAATGAGAGTTTCCATCTTGTTTACAGTGATAAACCGTGTCTAGGGATAAAATTTAATCAAAACCGTTATAGCAAATTTCGAGTAAATCGATTTTTTCTCTTTTTGCCCTTCAGTAAACTACCCTTAAATCTATGGTTAGATGTCTAGTTCTGAAAACCCTCGGGGGGACTTTATGAAAACCCCAGATACCAAGTATTAGCCCTATCGCAAAATGTTCGGCTCTAGCCCGAGATACAGACAGACAACATCGCAAAAACCAATTTCTCGGTTACCTGGGGTCATGCATTGATATGTTAAAATTTATTGAAATCTCGAGTTCGTTTTCTTAGATGATCACAATAATTTTTCTCTGAGGTTTCAAGAAAAAGTAAAAATTATAATCACAATATATCTGGTTTGGTGCATACATGAAAGTAGATCTAGTAACTTTTCGAACCATCAGCTAAGTTTATCCTCATGGCAATCCAGCTGTACATATAAATGAAACACATTTTTTTAAAGTTGGGTTGTATTAAAAAAAACATTGAACAGTTTTATCGATGCTTTAGGGAAATTACTATTTCAAAACAATATGGGAGGAAAAACGTTTCCCAAACATCTTTGTAATGGAATCATCTACACTATAAAAAAAAGTTATAAAAATTGCGACATAACACTGTTTACTTTATGGACTGTTACTTATAATATGTTCACCGAAATGCGTAGTTTTAAGGCAACAAGACGCACTTAAATTAGTAATTTTAGGTCCAATTGATATTAGGAGGACCTCACAGAAAAGTTATTACATCTTATTTCACGACAAGTCATGAGATCTTCAGATTTAATTTTTGATAGATATTATTAATAACTATAAAATAACACTAATATATAGTAAAATGTCAGCCTCAAAAAATTTTATTTTCTAAAATGTTCTTCTTTAAAATTTCAAATGAAAATTTTAAATGTGGCACCCGAAGGTTGTGTTCTCCATTGAAAGTTGAACTTTTTTCTTCCGTTACTCATAATAATCTCCTCCAAAAATACGTAGTTTTAACTTAGTAATTTACAGTCCAGTTGTCAGATGGAAAAGTTACATCTTATTTTACGTATTCATGCACTAAGTCGATCTTCAGGATTTATTGTTAATAGAAATTATAACTACCTTTAAGATAAAACTAATAAAATACTTTTTTTTAGTACTGCATCTTACTACCCGTTCCGGTTATGACATGAAGGCCTTCTAATTACACTAATTCAATAGAGATGAGGGAGGTTTCATTTAGAGTAAATGGAGCCCACATTTGTGTGGAGGGATTGTGGAAAACCATTTAGGGAAAAAAAAACCTCAGTACACCCGATAGGGATTCGAAACCCAATATCTTCGCCATTAACAGTCCAATTTATTGCGATAGTTACGCCTTAGACCATACGGCCATCAAAGAGGATATTAAGAAAAAACACACTATCTGATTGTATCAACGTTAATAATGTATCTGGTTTGATCCCCTTTGTGTAAGGGGAACACATTTTATCCCCCCCAGTGTGTCTTTGTTTTTTCGTTTGTGTATGTGCGTTTGTCAGTTTTGTTGACGTACTTGAGTATGCACGAGCCGACAAACAAACACACGAATACACACACACACACACACACTCGTGTATGTGTACACAAAGACTGTTTGATGAGGGATGCAAAATGGTCCATGACTGGCTTTTACCCGAGTCTTTCTGCTGCGAGCAGACTAACGTTCCTTTATGGTTGTCCGTCATGACGACCGGCTTGAATTGTTTTCAGTTAACATTCGAGGCTGAAATCACATTCTAGTCCACTTCAGATTAGACAAACAATCCATTTCTCATATAGAGAGTCTTTAAAAAAAAACTCTTTGCGGCCAAAAGGTACAACCTTTTACGATTTTTTTAGTGCATTTTAACAGTTATGATGATTTCTATCAAAAGTAGCAGCTGCAGATAACATGGCTTGACGTATGAACTCGTGAAAACAGATCTAATAATTTCTCCAGTTGTCAAGTTAGACTCGTCCTAAAAAAAATGGTATTGTAGTCACATTTATTTTAGGTCACTTCATCATCATCATCATCATCATCATAATCATCATAATCATGAACAGCTTTCAGCCATTGGCTGGGTCTGTTTTGTACATAAGCCTTTCCACCAACTCCTTTCTTGCTCCACCTTGGCCCAGTCACTCCTCTTTCCTCCACACTCCTCCTTATTCCCTTCAGACATCTGTCCCTTGATCTTCCTCTCAGCCTCCTATCCAACATCCTCCTGGTCATCCTTTCCCTCTCCATTCTTCTCACATGGCCATACCACCTTAGTCGTGCCTTCTCTATCCAGTCCTAGACTGGCTCTTCTTTTACTATTCCTCTTACTCTCTCATTTCTCATCCTGTCAAATTGTCACGCAAATCCTGCTTCTCAGAAATCTCATTTCCCTCACCTGCATTCTTCTTCCACCCTGTTCCTTCATTTCCCGCGTTTCTGCAGCCTACGTCAATATTGGTAGGTGATAGTCATTGTAGAACACTCCCTTGCACTTGTCTGGCATATCTCTGCTCCAATCAGGCTTCTCATACTCCTGCTTGTCTTCCTCTCTCACTTATGTATCTCCTATTCCTTCTACTCTCCTCTACAACACTGCCCAGATACTTGGAACGTTTTACTATCTTCAATTGCTCCCATCTCATTGTCACGCCAGGTCACCTATTATTGAGAAATTAAGTATTAGTTTCAGCACAGGAATTAAATTTTACTTTAACATTTAGTGATTATTAAAATAATCTATTTCAAATTAAATAAGACCAGCCCTTGTGTGGATGTGGGCAAAGGGGTCAGTCTAATATTTTTTTTTTTTGCGGGTTACGTTAGGTCATCATAGTTAGAATCTCAGCCGAGTGTAGTGAGGTGATCTTTCTTTTTGGTTTCTCAAGCCATATATTATTCAAGTCTTTGAAAATGAAATTGTCGGTTATTCTCTTTGGTGGAAAGTGATTTTTTTTTCATTGTCTCGGCCTTTCGGAGAGAGAATTCTTATGATTGGAAAAAAAAAAAAAATTAAATCCGAAATTTCGAAAAATATCCCCGTTTCACGACCCTCTGAAAATGAAAAGTGATTTTCGCGATGCCGTCTGTCTGTCTGTACCTCGGGCTAGAGCCGAAATTATTTTACCACTCGAGCTTAAACTTAGTATCTTGGGTTTTCATAAGATTCCGCTGAAGGATTTTTGGAATTAGATACCTAACCTTAAAATTAAGAGTAATTTACTTAAAGGCAAAAAGCGATAGCATCCATTTTCTTTAAACCCGTTCTAGCAATTTTTACTTAATTTTATATCCAAGCGTTCTTTAACGCTACAATCAAAATGGCAATTCTCGTTTTCTCACGAAGACGACTTTAGGGCACTTTAAATAACTAAAAATTTCCAATTTTGATCCTTTATCCACAACTATTTGAGATACTAAATAACTTTTTATTTTGAGATTGTGGTACTGTTTAAATTAAACATATTTTAATCTGGAATACATTTATATACAGCCAATAGTTTGTGAGCATATACTTTTTTTCATCAAATACTTTAAAATATGTAATTGATTTTTATTATCTTTAGTAGACACTAATATATATATATATATATACACGAATTTTTTATCTGAAAAAGGTTCTTCAGAAATATTTGAATCTACATGATAGTCGTTATACCAACACATCAAAGCGAGATACTCAAGTATTTACAACACATTTTGAAAAGGTGGCAGTAGCTTACCGTTTGTCAACGCTCGGAGCGCCCCAAGTGTCGAGTTTCCTCACTAGCACTGCCCCGATAATGACTGCTGACATCAATACCACTAGGTCACGTGACACTCCCATCGCAGAGCCGAGCGTTTACAAACAACGATATTATTTTATTCACCCCCACAGATTGGCAAATACTTTTCTATTGAATCTATCAGAAAGTGAGATTCTAAGTGAACTTATCATTTAGGATTTTTTGTTAGAGGATGAAAACCGGAAAAACTCAATGAAACTTTAAAAGTAGTAATGCCGTTCAAGATTGATACAGAATAAAATTAGTATTTTTAAAATTTTTTAAATTTATTTAAGGTATTTAAAGTGCACTTTCTTAAATGATTGAATATATCATCACATGACTTATATAAACTAACATAAATTTATAACAGACACAACATCTAGCCCCCGGTCGTTAATTTATCACCGTGAAAGGGTAAACCTATATTTCACCAATGATAAATTTATCGGTCATGCCGGGAATCGAACCCGGAACTCTTAGCTCAGTAGACAAACACACTACCGACTGAACTAAGGTGTCGAACATAATGTATAATAATCATAGCAGATTGACACTAAATGATTTTCATAGTTTTTAATAAATTACACTCGAACTTTTATTATTTTTTAAGCACCACGTATTACTATCATTCGGTTTATACACATAATTATGTACTAATTATTCTATTGTGTTAAAGATGAAGAAATTTGAATTTAGAGGAAATTTACCCACATTTGCGTGAAGGGAGAGAGGAAAACCATTTAAGAAAACCACCCTTAGTGCAGCCAACCAGGATTCAAACACCAATCTCCCCGTCATCGGCAGTCTAGTCCATTGCGAGATTGACGCCTTAGACCATGCAGCCACCGAAGCGGGCTACCCTCGATCTAAATATAATAACCCTGCACTAGAAAATATTTCCGATACCATAGCTCAATTGGTAGCGTGTCTGCCTACTGAGCTAAGAGTCCCAGGTTCAATTCCCAGCATGGCCAAAATGTATCACTATTGAAATGTAGTTTTACCCCTTTCACGGTGATAACTTAACGGCCGGGGGACTGGATGTTGTACCTGTCCTAGTCATAAGTTATATTATTAGGTATATGAAGCTACGACAAACCTAGCAAGTAGGTAGTGTAAAATATATGGCTTGAATAAAAAACTGTGCCATGCTGGAAACAGAAATGGATGCAAAGAAAATTAATAAAATATGGAGAATCATGTTAATTGTCCGTATCGGTGGGTACGTTGTCTAGACGTCGAGCTCGTCTGTTTTTCAGTGCAGTTAATGGGAGGGTTAGGTTTCGTGTACCATCTGGGTGTATCAAGTGTGTTTTTTCTTAAATAGTTCTTCACTTCACGTCATCGTAAATTCGGGTGCATTTTTTAGAAACTACACTTCTTATCTCTACCCTATTAATATAATTTTAAGTTCAGATAAATTCAAACAATTAGTAAGAAGAGGTAGAAACAAAATAAATCCTGGGTTTGTAAATAGACGTTTACTAAAATTCTCTTTGCATGTTTTGGTGAAGATTTTTCTAGTTTTGGGAAAGAGTTATATAACGTTAATATTTGTAAGTATTCGGCGAGTCAGGTTAAGCAACGGGAAACTACCTCACTCCTCATCTCCCTGGTACGCCTCTTCAGTGTTGCCTAAACTTTACAGCTGACGGTAGAACCGTTAAGAATCCAACCTACCTTCGGGTTGCGAACACATAGCCCAAATATGAATTAACTATTATTTTAATATTCGTCTGCAAGACAAATTCTTTCTAACCTGTTATTGAAACACTAGATCTGTCGACATTTCAAATACAACAGTTTGTAACATTTTATAAAACATTCTAAAATAATAGTTGAGAGTAAAGAGTGGTTATAATGGAAGTTAAGACTTAGATAAGCTGATCTAGAAAATTATAAAATGAATTTATAAACTAAGCAGTTAATAAAGTGGTTAATGTAGGCCTATTATGTGAAATAGACAAGCACTAGAATGTACAATTTAAATCAAATTTTAAACCCGCCTCGGTGGCGTAGTTGGCTAACGCGCTAGTCGTGTTGAGCTCTACCACCGAGGACGGGGAGATAGAGGTTCGAATCTCGGTCGGGTGAACTGGGGTGGTTTTTCCTAAATGGTTTCCCACTCTCCCTCCGTGCAAATGCGGGTTCACTTCCTCTAAATTCAACCCTCCCAATTCCTAATCCATTAGCGTAATTAGTACTTAAGCGTATAACCCGAACGGGTAGTAAGACGCGGTGCTAAGTTTTATTATTATTATTATTATTACTATCGAAAAAATATTGATTTTTCACACAAAATTTCTCTTTATAAAAGAAAGGCCTTGAAATTACCTCTCTATAGAGAATTTACATGTCACGATCGAATAAAAACTTTAGATGTACCTGGCTCTCCAGTTTGTCAACATATATGGTAAGAGGAAGGGCTCCAATTAACGTACATAAAAGTTCACAAGACCTGATCAGATAAAAGTGTAGATTTAAATGGTGTCTCGTGTATTTCAATACTACAAAATTGCTAGACATCTCACTAAAATTCGAAATAACTCGAAAAATATCGATTTTTCATACAAAATTTCTCTTTATAAAAGAAAGGCCTTGGAATTAACTCCCTAAATAGAGTTTACATGTTACGATCTGATAAAAACTCTAGCTGCTCTGGCAATCAACGTATATGGTAAGAGGAAGGGCTCGAATTAACGTACATAAAAGTTCACAAGACCTGATCAGATAAAAGTGTAGATTTAAATGGTGTCTCGTGTACTTCAATACTACAAAATTGCTAGACACTTAACAAAAATTTAAAATAACTCGAAAAATATCGATTTTTCAGATAAAATTTCTCTTTATAAAAGAAAGGACTTGGAATTACCTACCTAAAGAGAATTTACAGATTGCGATCTGATAAAAACTTTAGCTGTCCCTGGCAGTCAACATATATGGTAAGAGGATTCCGACATATTTCGGTACAATGGTACTATAATCATGGATATTGTGTCGTTGTGAAAAACACGATGTGTTGTTACGACGGCTAGATGTTAACTCATATCATACATTATGTTTCTCTATGAAAATTTGATTTAAACTGTACATTTTAGTGCTTGTCAATTTCACGTAATACATTAACCACTTTATTAACTGCTTAGTTAATTTTATAATTTTTCTAGATCAACTTATATAAGCCTTAACTTTCTTTACAAAAGTTCGTTTTTGTTTATGGAGGGATTCCATCAATTTACAAAAGGGGGTCCTGACACCCCCAACACCCCTCCATTCACGCCCATGATCTCAAAACTATCAATACATTGTTTGGCATATCTTTGTGCCATCAGCAGGGATTCCAACCAGCTGCACTAAAGAGATGATTGACCAGAGTCTTTGTCCTCTCGACCGCGGCGAATTGATGACCCACTCTTAATATTTGTAAGCCTCTCATGTTATTGGTACAATACCCCCCTCGTTCAGAGTCAAGTGAGTCACCCCTAAAGGCACAAAGGCTACACTTGACATGTCTAACAAAACAATTGTATGCCGTAGGGCGTAGAGGGATCATTTTTACTAAAGTCTGTTCACCGTAGGAATTTTTTTCTGAAAGGCCTTTTTCCCTACCAGAAATATATTATATAATAGGATATTTGTAGGAAAAAAGGCCTTTCAGAGAGTAATTCCTACCGTGAATGGTGTTTAACAGCGCGCGGTCTGGGGCCCGGTAAATGTAGAGCTTATAAGTAGCTCATGACGTCACGGGTCAAAGTTCACAGAGTGGGCAGCTCAGGTATAACAATCAATAACAACTGGACCAGTGTAAATTACCATCCAACGCGCCGTCTGGGTCATGATAAGCATCACTTCGGCTGGGGGTGGGTCAGAGGGAAATATAAGATCAAGCTGATATTACTGATGAAAATAGGATAGGGCTAAGCATTGGGTCATGCAAGGTGAAGATATTAGTGGGAATCAGCGTCGTGTCACGTAGTGCTGCCACAGCAAACAGAGCTGGTATTTAAACTTTACCTATGATAAGTTCTCATCACTCAGTTGAACACCCATTGTTCAGGTTCAAACGGAAGTAAGGTAGGACTTTTTAGAAATTACAGGGTTGTTTAATGTTTTTCTTCACCTCTGATAAGACGTGTATTAATCACAACTTGTGAATGTGTGGAATACCAGGCCTCCACCGTGGTTCGGATCCCACGTTAAACTGTAGGTCCTCCATTTTATATCACAACCACCCTACCATTACACATGAGCGTAAGTGCGTGTAACCCGAACCGGTAGTAAGACGCGGATCTAATAATAATAATAGTAATAATAATAATAATAATACATTTCTGACTAAAGTAAGTATTCGTGTGCAAAATACACTCTAATATATATATTTTTAAATAACTTTACAGGCTATTTAGCATTTAAAGTTGACATGGAATTAGTTAACTTCACTTTCAATATAGACGTAACTAACCTAAGAACTTATTAGTAAATCGGCAGCAAAGTTTAAATTCTAATCATGTTTTGATATTTCAAAATTATGTAAAATGTTAGTTACATTTGAAAACTAAATATATTTTGTTTTATTATTAAGAAATTATTGCCATATAAAGCACAATAATAAAAAATTTAAGGGTCGTCTTATACACAGAAAACCGGTAGAAATATTTTAAAATAATATTTAGATTATTAGAGAAAGGTGTAATGAAGGCAAACTTTTAAATTATTATAACGCATGGGCATAATTATTGATAAAATATTTTTAAAATACGTTGTATCTTCCCTTTCAACCAAAAATTAGTTTTATAACTCTCCATTATTTTCAAATAATTACTAAGTTAATAAAAGTAGTATATAATAAACTGCAAAACGGTAAAATGTTTTTAATTCTATCTTTTCCTGTGGTATTTCTCTTATAGTAATACTTTTATCATCTCGGAAATGATCTGCCAAAATAAAGATTGAATAATTATTCCATCAAAAAATATAAAGAATTCAATGGATTATTTTTTATTTTGATAGCATTAATTTGTATAATCACTTATTCTTTAGTAATTTGGTTGGCGTTATAGATAAGATTAAAATATAAACCTATTTAAAATATACTTCAAAGAAATAGCACAAACAAAGCAGATTGGAACTTTACATTATAAGATAATATTATCCTGTTTGAATTTTTTACTTAAATTGTCGACATCAATACAAGGTAGGCCATTAGCTACTGAAGAATATAAATTTTAAATCGAGAGAGATAATTTGTGATGACGTGTAATCCTTTACATTTTTGCGGTAAAATTCAATCTACATTTAAATTAACTTGAAATAAAAATTGGCGGTAAGTTTCCGAATGTGTGCTCCAAATTGTTTTCAACTTTATTTTAAAATTCTCTTTCCAAACATCTGATTCGTAAATAATATGTTGTATATACGATGCAGGGAAGGGTAAGCTCTGGATGTAGTTTACCTAATCATGTTACCCAGGGGTGGCAGCTAACGGCCGTTTAAATTCAGACCACAGGTGGGTTACGACACCCTGCATTTTATAACGACAGTCAGCATCAATTATATCCGCAGGTGTTTAGTTCGAGCAACGTTGCATGAACACTAATATTAGGTTTATTGATGACCAATTGTATTGGATATTATCTTAGATCTGTAAATTCAACCCAAAGAATAAACTAAAAAATTGGCATAGTTTCCAAACGAAATAATGTAATATATATATATATATACATACACACACATTGAATATTTGTAAACCCTCACAAAGTAATATTTGTGGTTGGTTCAATCTTCAATTTGTTCAAGATGATTAACTAATGAACAGAAACCATAATGAGTGGGGGTGCATACTAAATCGTCAAGATAGTCTGGCATTGTTTGCTGGTAGCAGGGAGGTCGGTATTCGAATTTAGGCAGGGCGTACTTAGGGGTTTTTTTCTTTCAAAATGGATCTCCCATTCTCACTCCACGCAAACACGAGTACAGTTACCAAAAATGTTCTACTAACTCATGCCTAGCCCATTGGTTCAAAATATATGCTGATAGTCAGGAAAGGTAATAAGACGTGGTATACGTAAACAAAAGATAAAAAAAACAAATAATCCTCATTGTGTTATCATAAGATTTATTATTTTCAATAAATATAAATTTTTAATATTACTCTATGCTGTGGCCACATGCTCTAACGCACTATTCTCGTGTTAAACTAGATTGACAATGACGGAGAGATCGAGGTTCGAATGTCGGTCGGGTGTATTGAGGTTTATTTTTTTTTCTATATGGTTTTCCACGCAAATCCGGGTATACTTCCTATAAACATGACCCTCTTGATCCGTTAAATAATTAGAGTAATGACTACATAAGCGTATAACCCAAACGGGTAGTAGAACGCGGTGCTGAGAAAAAAATTGTAATAGTGATTTAAATCCAAGTTTGTTTGTATTTTTACATTTTATTTTTCCTTTAATTTATTAAGACAGAATTACTCGTAGCAGAAAAATGTGCGAAGCCCAGACCAATTATGTGATACCACTCACATATCCTCCTGATAATCTAACTTGTAGGCTCTATGGTGCGTTAAAATAAAAGTGCTACTATGTCCAGGGACCGTCCACAGGACCGCTGGGAGGCATTTTAGACATTCAGAAATTCATTTTTAGTTAGGAAGTGGTTTGTTTTAAAATATGTATATAGTTCCCGCCAAATGGGAGGTGGAGGTGTACCTACCTACCTTCCTATAAAGTTAAAAATCTTACATTTCGAATTTAACGATCCTGAAAATCAAATCATAAAAAGGCGAAATTAGCTCATTTTAAACGAAGTTTCAAGCTGTCGGTCGCAATTCTAAGATCTAATTAATAAGTTAGAAACAAACTATCTCACCTTCCTGGAACGATAGTTTGGAATTTATCTAGTGGTTTTGAATTTTCAGAATTTTCACTCCAATTATAAATACGGCAGTGTGATGATATACTCTCCGAGTAGATGGTGGCCTTAATATTTATGGCAAGAATCTGGTAGGAAGAACTATTTTTTTAAATTATCAACACATATTTTGTGTTTAACAAGTTATAACATTTTACTTTATTATTATTATTCTTATTTTATAAGTATTGATATCATCCATCAAAAGTGACAGCTGCATATAGCATCCTTAACATACTATGCAGATTTGAAAATTGATTTTGAAGCTTTAGAAACTGTCAAAATAAGTGTATTACTATGAACTATACTCTATTTATAATATTCTAGGATTTTTTTTAGCACCAAGTTTTACTACTCGTCCGTGTTATACGCTTATGTACTAATTACGCTAATGGTTTTTAGGGATTAAAAAGATGATATTTAGAGGAAGCGTACTTGCATTTGTGTGGATAGAGAGTGGAAAACCGTTTTGGGAAAACCACCCTCAGTACACCAAACCGAGATTCGAACATCGATCTCCCAGTCATCGGCAATCCAATTTACTGCGAGAGTGACGAAATTAACATTAACTAATACCCAACATCTAGAATTCTATATAAAACTATTTAAGTAAATACCAAAAATCCACACGCCGTATGTTTTAGACATTGACACGGTAACGAAAACAAAAGATTCATAATTATTTACCTCACTTTTTTTTTTATCCTTTCCCTTTCAAAGAAAATGATCATTCATCACTTTGATTGTTACCGTGCGCCCGTCAAGGAGGTGTTGAACAAAAAGAACAGAGAGACCTTTGTGACATTAATTTAATCAGTGAACAGAGCTCTACATAAGCTAAGAGACGGAGGGGTAAGTTGGGAGGGACCAGAGGAGGTATTAAGAAAGATTGTCGCCTGGAGTGTGATTCTGAAGCAGCTCCGAGTGAAATGTTTGTTGCTTAACACATCGTGTGAGAAATGACAGTTTGACGATCGAACAGACTCTGAGATGTTTAAAGAGACGATGAATTATTTATCTGCCTGGCCATTCAATATCGCTTATTTTTTCTTGTTTTTTTTTTTTATGTTCCGCTTTATCTTGTGTGAGAATCGAATAGTATCAAAAATAACCTGCTCTAACTCAACCCCGCCTCCACCCCCCCACCCACCCCCCAGAAACCCTGAGTAATATGTATTGTGCTTCACGTATTACTAGCTGCCTTGGTTACCCGCATATTTACACTAACGAGATAAGGATGAGGAAGTATAATTAGAGTAGGTTCACCCGAACTTGCGTGGATAGAAATAATTAGGAACACCTCAGAGGATCCAGATGCCATTGGAACCACCACCTTCATCTGGCTATCAAACCAAATCAAGAGAAACTGGCGTCTTTTTCTTCGTGCCCACCGTTGCGGTTAGGTGAGGAATATGGGTTCGGCCAGACTGGCGAGCGTTCGCGTGGTTAGCAGATAGCTCTCGTTAGTTGTTGACGAGGAGGCTCCGAATCTTGGCTGAGTGAACCAAGGGGGGTTTTAACCAGGTATTTATTGTTGTGGTTTTCTCATCCTCTCTCCACGTTCATGGTGATGCTTATTTGTAAAGGTCTACTTTGATAATATTGAAGTATTTTAACATATCAGTTTTACATATATATATATATATACACATAGGTATGGTTTATGATCTTACCAATTAAATTAGGCCGTTAGTAGCAAGTGTGCTAAACCTATCGATAGTAATAAAAATGGCAACATGAAAAGTTTTCCTAGCACTCAATGAACCAACATACAATAATATTGCCTAGCGCCTGTAAACTAGACTGTACCGGGTCGAGCGCGCGTTCCAGTCTGGCCACCTTTCATTACAACCAATGTGTTCTATTTTATATTTTAGTCGCTCGCGCGCTCGCTCTCTCAGTTTGGCCGCCCCCTAAAAATGAAACGATTATAAAAATATAGTAATTCTGTGAACAGTAGACCTTGCTCTTTTCCATGTCCTTATTGTTAATACAGTCTTAATGTATTTCTTTGGATTTCAAGTTGATATTTTTCCTTGGTGATAAAGTTAGAGAGGAAACTAATTAATAATATATTTAATAATATTTATTTAAATGTCTTTATTTAATATGACAAAGTTAAGCTGTAACTCCTTGTATCACACTTAGCCAGATTACAATCCTTTAATAATTAATTTATAAATATTTTTAATTTTTAATAAAAATCTTTAAGTACGAAAATAATAATGGAACAAATCTTAAAAACTAAACAATTTGTAATTTTAAATTAAATCAACCACACTCACAATCTATCTGATACATTTTAACAGTGGCATACCAATGCCTTTGGGGGCCCGGGGTGGGAGTTTCCTGCCCCCCTATGATTAAGCACTCCCCATTTTGTGCCTCTACTACTATTGGCACTATAAAACGTAGGCTCAATCATATATCCATAAAAACTATTGAAAAGAAAAGAAAACTAAAATTAAAAACATAGAATTTGCCTTTTTTACTATTTTTTTTCAAATATGTAGTTTTTATTTCAATTAAAACTAATGACAACATGTAGAAATATGCATAATTTTTTCATGTTGTGTTTGTATTTCAATGAAACATAAATTATAATAATAATATTTCTTACAGTTAGAAACATAAACTAGGTTATATGATTTATTTCTTATGTCATAAAAAATATATTCGAAGGCCTCTTAAATTACTGACAGTAATTTATAAATAGAATAGGTTGTAAAAAATATGTTTTTAAGTTTTTTATGAGACACATTTTTAATTTTTAATAAAAATTCGTCTCGTGGTGTCCCCAGGCGGGGGTCCGGGGGGCGCCCCCCGTCCTTCCCCTTGGTTCGCCACTCCATTTTAACAAGTTTTATATCACTCATAAGCTATATTATTTTATACAAAAAAATTAAATTTACATCATTACAAACAACTAATTTAGGAAAACCCACATAAACACACACAAACACATTTTTTTATTTCAATTTCATAAAAACTCAAAACAAAAGCTCAAAGTTAAAATCTTATTTTAATAAATACAGTATAAATAAAATTAATTTTTGACGGCGGTTAGTCTGGTCAAGTTTATAATAGGGCCCCTACACGATCAGTCAGATTGTCAGTATGCATCAGTATTTATAACGAGAGCGTACACGGTCAGTATTACTGTCAGTCTCTCCCACCCCTTGCAAGACTGATTGACTGTCACTGATGTTTTGAAAAAATTCTAAATTGTTTAATAAGGAACGTTTAAGAATATTTATAACTAATATTCAATTTTTAGTGAAATTAGGTTGTACAAGTTGTATTAAATTAACGTGAAAGGCATAAATGTGTAATATAATATAAAATATATGTACATTATTTGAATGATATTTGAAATAGATTGATAATATTAATTACAAGTTATAGTACAGTATAATTAGGAATGTCTTGAAGTAATTACAAACATCTAAAAAAATTCAGTAAAATATTAAAATTGTAGACGTTTGAGTCAAATTAAACTTAAAACTATGTTTTTTAAAAACAAAGGTTGATGCGATCATGCAATTTCTTATGTCTGTATTAATTTGAAAAATTGACAGAACAAGATATTAAATTCTGAGAAACATAAAAATTGAATTCCTTTCTTATCTATATTTCCCTGTTCCTTGGCTACTGCTGCAAGTGCTGCAATGTTATTTATACGACATGTTTCGATGCTACGACGGCATCATACAGTCATCCTCAGGTCTGATGTGATCAGAAAATTCGAATCACTTCGGTATTTTCGTAAACGAGAGCGTACACGGTCAGTATTACTGTCAGTCTCTCCCACCCCTTGCAAGACTGATTGACTGTCACTGATGTTTTGAAAAAATTCTAAATTGTTTAATAAGGAACGTTTAAGAATATTTATAACTAATATTCAATTTTTAGTGAAATTAGGTTGTACAAGTTGTATTAAATTAACGTGAAAGGCATAAATGTGTAATATAATATAAAATATATGTACATTATTTGAATGATATTTGAAATAGATTGATAATATTAATTACAAGTTATAGTACAGTATAATTAGGAATGTCTTGAAGTAATTACAAACATCTAAAAAAATTCAGTAAAATATTAAAATTGTAGACGTTTGAGTCAAATTAAACTTAAAACTATGTTTTTTAAAAACAAAGGTTGATGCGATCATGCAATTTCTTATGTCTGTATTAATTTGAAAAATTGACAGAACAAGATATTAAATTCTGAGAAACATAAAAATTGAATTCCTTTCTTATCTATATTTCCCTGTTCCTTGGCTACTGCTGCAAGTGCTGCAATGTTATTTATACGACATGTTTCGATGCTACGACGGCATCATACAGTCATCCTCAGGTCTGATGTGATCAGAAAATTCGAATCACTTCGGTATTTTCGTAAGTCCGTCGATCAGTACTGCCCCTACAAGAGCAGATAGACTACCAGTATTAATTATTACTTTATTAAAACTGACAGTCTGACTGATCGTGTAAGGGCCCTATAATGGTAGTAGCTACACTCAATATAATTGCTGAGGGAACTGTGGGTCTTATAAAGAAAAGCGATACCTTCGCTTTCACAGTTAACTGTTGCCAAATCTCCTCACTCTCAGTTATGCCTGAGGGTGGTGTGCTGGGGTAAGAAGGAGCTACTGACAAACTCGATTATAACCAGCGTTTGCGAAACTTGTCTAATAATTGAGGGGAGTTGGACCACATGAAAACAAGAAAATGACAACGCTGTTTTTTAATAGTAACCATGCAGTTCCCTCACAGATGATATCCAGTGTAGCTTATTCTTTCCATGCCCGTGATGTCGCTACAGTGAAGGACTGCGAGTCTGATAATACATTATATTCACATAGAATAACCGTGGTTTAAGACGTCACTTTCGAAATATAAAACAATTCTTTTTTAATGCCCCAAGTATTCTATAGAATGCTCAAAATTATAGATTAAAATGACTGAAGATGAGCTATTAAACGATACACCTCTAGAGTTGCCGCTATGATTAAACGGTTATAGCCTGATCGAAAATCCATACACACACGTTGTTCGGCCTAGGTTCAAAGAATGTCCCTGCCTAATTTAGTTAAAATAATTTGCCTGCTTATTTGAAGTTTCTCTGGAGTAAATATCGGGACAGTGACAAATGATCAAGTTATAACAGAACCCAACTACTTTGTCACTTACAAATGATATTAGTTTCAGCTTACTTTTTTTATTTTAGCACTGCGTTTTATTACCCGTTTGGGTTGTACAATTGTACACTAATTATAATAATGTGCTAGGTATGATGAGAGTTTGATTTAGAGGAAGTTTACACACATTTGCGTGCAGGGCGAGAGTAAAACCATTTAAGAAAAACCACCCTCAGTGCACCCGACCAGGATTCGAACCCCAATATCCCCGTCATCGGCGGCCTAGTAGATTGTTAGAGCGACGCCTTTCACATTATTCGGCCTCCGAAGAATGTCTGTTTCAGCTAATTAAGTTATTAAGAAATGTTGTATGGATCATAATTTAGTTATAAGCTCAAGATATTCACACAAAAAAAGTCTAATATTATCTTTTGATTATTTTTTTACCCCATTCTTTGTTATACCTTGAAGAGCCCCAAGACTCATTTACATATCAGACACTAACTCAACATCGCCTCCCTTACACCCTCTTTTATTTTACAAAGCGTAAAAGAGAAATTGAAATTACTTTCATTTTTTAGAAATGTAACCTCAACATAGAACTAAAATAAAAATTTACCTCCCTTTAAAAAAAAAGCATAACTGCATTTACTCTTTCATCTGGTAATTCTCTGTAGAAGTAAGACGCAGGGGGGAAAAAAAGAAGAAGAAAATTCTGGTAGTTTGAGTCAAAAAGGAAATCCAATTTTCTAGCTCTTTTCATAGTATGCAAGTATAAAATCATTTTTCTCTTCTTTTATCCCCTTCCTAACTCCCTACAACACTCAATTTCTAAGTTAGATTTAACAAGCGCGTCTTTCCACTCCCAATCCTGAGTTCATCCTAGCAGGGAATATTTCTAGCCAGGGATTTGTACAGTTATACTCTTAGCTTGATGTCCGGAAATTCTGGAATAACTTTCAGAGGATGGATTCTCCTAAGGAAAGATAGTTAGTAAACTAATTAAACATTGATTTTTCAACTTACGTCACCTGAAAAAGTTTAGCGTACCTAGCTCTAGTTTGGGAGGATTTAGTTCGATGTAAATGATGGTGTATGGCCTAGCTTTCATCTTACCCGTCCTGGTCTCATAGCTTAATTTAAGTCGTTAATAGACAACCAAATTGCATTAATTTTGTCAAACGAATCGTTTAAATACTAGCAACCTACTCACACCGGTTGTGCACGTGAACATCTCATCTAGTTTGGTTTTCCGATAACTCATAAGTCGGGGTTCAAATTCCACTCAAGTGTGGGCTAATGAGGTTTGCTATCATAAATAGTTTATTCCCTCTAATCTCTATAATTACTCAAATTAGGGTACATTTATTCTTAACTCTACCTTATACATTCTACTCAATTAAGGTAGCTAAATGGGTGGTTAAATTTCGTATGGGTAGTAAGACACAGATACATGTAAATTAAGTTAAAGACACACATCGTTGGCTGAGATATTTAAGGCGTTATTTTTGTCTAATAAAATGTTTTGCACGCATTAATTAACTTATTTTATTACCTATTCAGATATTTTACTTCTTGTAAAAAGTGAGTTTTATGTTACATTTGTTGAGATACCAAATTTAAGTTTACCCTGAAATGCACAACCATTATTAATTTATTACTTTTATAGTTATTATCATTAATATTAAAGTTACTTATTGCAAAAAAAAAGTCATTATTTTCAAATACAAAAGCGATTAAAATGAGTACAAAATGCCTTCCCCATTGTGCCTCGTCTTATGTCTCCACATAAAGGATTAATTTGGACCCAATCGGGATTATAACCAATGTATTTTAACTTAACTTTTCATCAGTCTTGACCATAGTTCAAAATTGTAAAATTAATGAATGATTGTTTCATTTAAATATCATTCACCTACCAATGCACGATCAGGAATGAAGCCCTGCAAGTAACACTATGTACTGTACCCCTTCATCAAATGCAATGCACACCTTTATACAGGGTGGCCAACGGAAAAGTAGCCCGCCTCCTATATCCAGCAGGCGCCTCACTCTGAATTGGAGGAGGTCAATCCCCTTCCGCCCCGTCTTGTGCTTTACACAAGCAGTTCACTTACTCATTCTTCATGTCACAATATGGGTGGAAGGGGATTGACCTCCTCCAATTCAGAGTGAGGCGCCTGCTGGATATAGGAGGTGGGCTACTTTTCCACGGGCCATCCTGTATAACGTTAAAGTAGTATTATACGACTTTAGTCCAAAATTCCGGATAGTCAAAACACAATTTTCGGAAAACTGGAGGAAAATATAAAATATATCAAATTAAATATATGTTGTTGGTTAACAAACTAAAATATAAAATAAGATGGTAAGAAACCGTGGTAATAAATGCTCAATATTTACATGTTTTAGTCAACACTATGTGTTTTCCTATAATTGTATCATTTAAATAAATGGAAACTTTATAAAACTCATTCAGCTGTATTTTTAATTTTTTCCATGTATTCTACCGCTTAATTCAAATTTTCAATAATCCTAAAAATTAGATCCCAACTAGTTCGTATTAACGAAGTTCTACTGTATATGAACTTCTGAAAGCAGCTTCAAAATATGTTTATGTACCCCTAAAACTACCGTCATTCCCCTCTTAAAATAACACCAAGCATTCGTGAAAATAATGTTCCAGTCATATTATACGTATATGTAGGCCTAAGTAGCCTGCAGTAACATTATTAGTTCTGGTAAGTAACGTGCGAGTTATACTATATACCTTTATCAGTAACACGAAAGTAATACTATATTTACTGGGAACTTCTTGAATAATCCTTGTGAGTATCGTGAATGTAAAACTTAGGACTCGTAAAATAACCTCCGAATTATGCTATACGTTCATACAAGAAAGAATAACCAGTTTAAGTCACTCTTATAAATTACGTGTTAGTAAAAATAATCTGCAGTTCTGAATTATCTTATAATGATATGCACCCCTGTAAGTAACGGTGATGGTACAGTAAGCACCCCTAGAAGTAATAATCAAGTGACAGTATGTACCCCTGTAAGTTATGGTAAAGTATACAAAGCACCCCTGGAAGTAACAGTCATATGACAGTATGCACCCCTGTAAGTAACGGTGATGGTACAGTAAGCACCCCTAGAAGTAATAATCAAGTGACAGTATGTACCCCTGTAAGTTATGGTAAAGTATACAAAGCACCCCTGGAAGTAACAGTCATATGACAGTATGCACCCCTGTAAGTAACGGTGATGGTACAGTAAGCACCCCTAGAAGTAATAATCAAGTGACAGTATGTACCCCTGTAAGTTATGGTAAAGTATACAAAGCACCCCTGGAAGTAACAGTCATATGACAGTATGCACCCCTGTAAGTAACGGTGATGGTACAGTAAGCACCCCTAGAAGTAATAATCAAGTGACAGTATGTACCCCTGTAAGTTATGGTAAAGTATACAAAGCACCCCTGGAAGTAACAGTCATATGACAGTATGCACCCCTGTAAGTAACGGTGATGGTACAGTAAGCACCCCTAGAAGTAATAATCAAGTGACAGTATGTACCCCTGTAAGTTATGGTAAAGTATACAAAGCACCCCTGGAAGTAACAGTCATATGACAGTATGCACCCCTGTAAGTAACGGTGATGGTACAGTAAGCACCCCTAGAAGTAATAATCAAGTGACAGTATGTACCCCTGTAAGTTATGGTAAAGTATACAAAGCACCCCTGGAAGTAACAGTCATATGACAGTATGCACCCCTGTAAGTAACGGTGATGGTACAGTAAGCACCCCTAGAAGTAATAATCAAGTGACAGTATGTACCCCTGTAAGTTATGGTAAAGTATACAAAGCACCCCTGGAAGTAACAGTCATATGACAGTATGCACCCCTGTAAGTAACCCCCCCCCCTTTTCCAGCCCACTGAGGAAGATGTGTTATGATGTTAAGTGCCGGTGTAATGTGTGACATCGCCCACCGTGTCCATCAATCTGTCTAGAGAACAATGCTAGGCGCCATCACGTCATGGCCGACATACATCAAAGAGCCATTCAAGGTGGCTGTGGGTCGTTATACCTCCGTAGCCACCGGCTAAACACCGCGAGTGAGAGTCCGCGGTGAGTCCTAGTTCCTAGACGAGACAAGCTCACCTGCAAGGGGAAGAGGGGTGGGAGCACTCACTCGAATAGATGTACACGTCTTTTTCTAATGCTTAATACCACTGTAGCTGCTATCATGCAGTCCAATTTTCATAGGAAGGGGCTTATCTGACAAGTATAAAAGTTTTTTTTATCAGTGATTACCACCGCGTCTTACTACATGTTCAGGTTATACGCATATATAATTATTCTAAAGTGCTAGGGATGATAAGGTTGAATTTAGAGGAGGTGTAATCATATATCAAGGAGAGTGGGAAACTATTTAGGAAAAAACACACCCCCGACATACCCGACCGGGATTCGAACCCTGACTTCCCCATATTCAGCAGGCCAGTCTAGCACTAGAATGACACCTTAGACCATTCAACCACCAAAGCAGGTAAGAGCTTGTTGAAATCGGTATAAATCAAAATGCCTCAATATCCATGTCTCCTTGCAAAAAGTTCCCAGCTCTTTCACTTGGCAAAAAAGAATAAAACAAGTTCCCACAGATAAATGTCTAATCCTATCGGGAATAGAACCCGGTACACTTGATTATGACTTATGATTAAGAAGTGGACATCAATGCTTCACATACACCGAACCTTTGAGATTCATTGCATCACTAAGGCTGGCAAAATCGTGCTGGAAGTTATCTAGTATTTACAATACTTTAATGTAATAAGTGTATTTCCTTGCACTACAATCAATGGGCGAGTTTCATAGTCAGAACTTAGTACGCCTCAAGTACGGCGCTATACTAAATACAAGACGACACCTACCTAAAGACAAACGGAATGATTTGGGAAACTGGTCCATTCAATTCTTATCTAGGTAGGTGTCGTCCTGTATTTAAAATAGCGCCTCACTTGAGGAGTGCTAAGTTCTGACTATTAAACTGGCCCAATGTGGTAGCAACCGACAAGGGTTTATATAACAAATAAGTCTCTTAAATAAATTTGATACAAACCTAAATTCTAGAATGTTACAGTGCATTTACTTATAATTCACCCACCTTAACTTTGTATTTATCAAATTGGTTAGTGTAAAAAAAGAATAGCCTGAATGAGTAGAAAGACGTGCAGCTCTACAAAATATAACACCCGTTTAGAATCTGTTGGTAAAAAAAACAGTTTATTGTCACTACTATGTATGTATAGTAAGTATTATGATCAAGAAACATTTTATCTCTTCTTTTTATTAGGAATTAACAATACGTTTGATGTGTCCCTAAATCCTAAAATGTTTATGCCACTACTGTTTTTATTGCGAGCATAAGAGGTTTAACACATTTTTTTTTATTTTGGACATAAGTATAAATAATAAACTTGGGATTGGAAACTTTAAAAAATTCTCTAAAAAACTGTTAAGTTAATTTACATTTGATTTCACTCTTTAAGAGGATAGGATTCAAAGCTAAGTTGTATTTTATATTAATATACCTCTAAAATACTTTATTTTACATATTTGCTCTGCCTCATCCATCCGTTTTTTTCTGTTGCTAAGTACATTAAAGGTTTCCACCAGAAAAGTAAAGTAATGTCAATATTAGCAATACCATCAGATAGGTTAACAGAATAACTTTATCACAATATGTTTTAAATATTATTTGCTTTATTTCAAATAGATTATTTAATATATAATTAATGTATATGGGTCCAAAATATTATTAATAAAGTTGAATATCCATAGTTAATTTTACACAGTGTTATTCACATCTTCAGGTAAAAAAATTATGAACTTTGAAGAGGCGCTACAAATCAAATATTTCCATGCAATGATCTTGGAGCCGGCGACGCCAAATGGTGGCGTTACGAGACGTCAAAGTGGGCGCCGTATGCACCTGGGGGGGTAGACAACTCTTTAAGCAGTGAACTTATGTCCCTCCATGTTGACAGCCAGCAATGCAATGCCGCTCTGCTATGCTGGCACCGTCGTGTGTGACAGGGGTGGATGTGTTGGTTTGCGTGACATGCTGTATGAGTTGTCTACCCACCAGGTGCACACAGAGTCTCGTGGTGCCACCGTTTGGCGTCGGTGACTCCAAGTTCATTACATGGAAATACTTGTATCGTCATGCCCTACAATCTGTATATTTTTACCTGGAGATCTGAATAACATTGTTTAACGTGTATGGTAATTTTTACAAATAAAGTAACATAATTCAAACCTTTTATTGAAACCGATCTTAATGGGGTTTTCCTCCAACACGTTTTATAGTGCCAACTCTGTTAATTGTACCCGCATTTGAGTGGAGGGAAAATGAAAAACATTTTTAGTAAAAACCACCCTCAGTACATACGACCGAGATTCGAACCTTGATCTCCCCGTCATCGGTAATCTACCGCCTTAGACCACGCGGCTAACGAAGCGTGTAGCGTTTAAATTACTTAAACCAGTGGGATAGGGACGAGGAAGATAAAATTTAGAGAAAACTTGCTGGCATTTTTGTGAAGCCAGTGTGAGAAACCATTTAAGGATACCACCCTCTGTACGGTCTGCCAGCATTCGAACATCAACCTCCACATCACCAGTAAACCAGATAAAGTTAGCTTTCTTTTTTAGAACCTGCGTCCAAGGGACTGCAGGTGAGCTGCGGCCCCACATTTTAGAGCCACGTACGAATTGCAGCCTGGGTTGTTGACCTAACCTAACCTAACCTAACCTAACCTAACAAACCTTCACATGTTTTGCCAAAACCATTGAAAGAAAAGAACCGAGGAAGTTTGGATATTACGAGGGATGTCGACATGAGACGATGACAGTTTCTATCTGAAATTTAAGACAGCGCAATAGAAAGCACACTGCCAATTAGGTGGACGCAACTCATACCTCTCTCTCTTTCTCTTAAGTGAGTGGGCCGCAACTCATACGTCTCTCTCAAAAAGCCGGGCAGCTACTCGTACACGATTTCAAAATTAGGCCGAAACTCACCTACACAAGTCCAGGGGGCACTAAACTAAATAAACTTCAGTGCTAAGCATTCTTTATCAACACAATCAGTCAGAGAGCATTGTACTATTTCTATGTAACCATTTCGATTGTAATCCCATGTTATGCCTACCATAATATCACATAACAACCCGGGTAACTGGCGTACAAACCGTAATTTGTTACAATATTACCCCAAACACACCGACGGTGGAAAGTTAAGTACATATAATTACATCACAATGGCAACCGCCATAATTTCCATAAACTGTTTGTGTTTACGCTCTTGCCAACTCAAGATTTTGTGATAAATAATAACTGTGTCAAGAGAAAGGATTTACTAATTCGAGAAGGAAAATGGTGGCCTTTGCTCTCGGTGCACAGCGAAGTTATATTTTAATACGCCATGAAAACTGTTGTTTTTGCGCGAAGCGCACAGGTGGCCGAGTTGTTTCGGGCGTTAAAATCGAATAAGCTGATCATTGCTATAGTTTTATTTCGAACTGTGGCTGGACTGTAAAACAAAATATCGTAACTTTTGTAAAATAGTTATATTGTAAAACTATAAATATTTATGAATTTAAATGTATCATTAATTAAAATAACCGAAGCTATTATTTATGCATTTTAGTGAGGAATTCTCCATCTAGATATCATATTCTGATAATTGAAATATGACAACTAGACACGGGAATTGAACTCGGGACCTTTGGCTTAGTACGCCAATGCTCTGACCACTGAGCTATCCAGGAATCGTCCAGTGCCCAAGGTCATTCCTGGATATCTCAGTGGTTATCTCATTGACGTATTAAGCCAAAGGTTCCGGGTTCAATTCCCGTGTCTAGTTGTCATATTTCAATTTTCAGAGTATGGTATCATTAATTGATATAATTATGAATGTCCAATTTTCATATCAAAGAGCCTTTTAGAAAGTTTAGCCTTTTTCTAGCGCGGCCAATATTGATATCCGAACGGTCTAACGCGCTACTCTCGCAGTAGACTAGACTGCCGATGACAGGAAGATCGAGGCTCGAATCTCGGTCGGGTGTCCTGATATAACCTTCCTAATTTCTAAAAACCACTAGCGTAATTAGTACATATGCGTATAGCCCGAAAATATAGTAAGACGCGGCACTAAAAAAAATAATAAGAGGGGACAATTGGATAGTACAGTCCCGTAAGGTCTAGCGACCCCCCCCCCTCCCCTCACCCTCGCTTTAATCACCCACGAGCCTACACTGCTAAATAATTTATTAAAGGTATATCAATGGCGTGACGTGTTGCCAGGGTAAGCAGAGCCCGTTAAAACCGCACCTGTGATAGTATGTTCTTTCACACTTGGTCCCCCTTTTTTTTACAAATCACACACATGGGCTCTCTTCAGCTTAGAAGTTATGTTCGTTGATACCTGACCAACGAATGTTCTACTGAGTGATGAGAATATTCACAGATGCAGTTTAAACCAAATCTGCTTACCTGGCTGCATGCCACGTCACTGTTAGCACACCATTTATATATATTTTTTAAATATAAGAAAATAATGTGTTTTTTTTTACTTTTACGGATCTCTCTTGCTTTATTACCCTTAACCCCTTCTTACATTCAGTTGTGATCTGAGGGACCCTGTATTCAAAAGTATTCTCTACAACAAGAAAATACCCCAATAGATAGTACTAGTTTTCTTTAGTATATTAGTTAAAAATATTAATAATAGAAATATATTAATATTTCACTAATTATTATCTTGATTTGATCAAGAACCGCGATTAAAAACCGTGTCTCCGTAGAGTAAGCATTAGGAAAGCAAACTAAAATCTAAGGGGACACTCATTTGTTCCTAGGTGGAGCTTAAAACGGATTTACGGTTCGTGATTGATGTTTCTTCCAAAACTCCGTTCGTTACTGTGTGCTTATTAGTAAACGTTCAGTTATACTTTAATAATATTGTATAAAAAAATCTGACAAAAAATATTCAATATTTTATTATTTTTTTGGAAAACCTTTATGAGTAAAAAATAATAATTCTTGTTTTAAAATGAACAATGTTGGGAACCTTCCTCAATACCTTTATTGTTATAAAAAACCTTAAAAGGTATTTATTTAGGTGTTAATTTGTTTCCCTATCACCAAGTCTTACTACCTAAGCAGGTTAGATGCATATATTTTGATAATTAATCTAGTGTGGGGAGGGATGAGGAAATAAGCGTTTTAGACGTTATCTACCCGCATTTGCTTGAAAGGAGAGCTGTAAATTATTTGGGAAAATACACCTTCAGTAAACTCGACCGGGATCTGAACCCCTGTTTCCCCGTCATCATCAGGCAAGTCTAACAAGAGAGTGATGCCTTAGCGGGCGGCCAGACTGAGCGAGCGAGCGCGCGAGCGACTAAAATATAAAATAGAACACATTGGTTGTAATGAGAGGTGGCCAGACTGGAGCGCGCGAGCGACTAAAATATAAAATAGAACACATTGGTTGTAATGAGAGGTGGCCAGACTGGAGCGCGCGAGCGACTAAAATATAAAATAGAACACATTGGTTGTAATGAGAGGTGGCCAGACTGGAGCGAGCGCTTGACCCGGTACAGTCTACTTTACAGGCGCTAGGCAATATTATTGTATGTTGGTTCATTAAGTGCTAGGAAAACTTCTCATTTTGATATTTTTATTATTATCGACAGGCTTAGCACACTTGCTACTAACGGCCTAATTTAATTGATAAGATCATAAACCATACATATATGTATACATATATATGTAAAACTGATGTTAAAATACTTCAATATTATCAAAGTAGGCCTTTACAAATAAGAATCACCATTAGCGTGGAGAGAGGAAGAGAAAAACACAACAATAAATCACTTGTTAAAAACCACCCTTAGTTCACTGAGTCAAGATTCGGAGCCTCCTCGTCAACAACTATCGAGAGCTATCTGCTAATCACGCGCTCGCACGCTCACCAGTCTGGCCCCCCAGTCGCTTGCACGCTCGCTCGCACGCTTGTCAGTCTGGCCGAACCCTTAGACCAATAAGCCACTGAAGCGGATTTTAGGTATTACTAATAAATCATTAAAACTTCAATATTAATATGATGGTATGTTTCATTTAATAATGAAAATATTAGAAAAACTCCCCAACAAAGTATTTTTCTAGAAAAGTCTGTTAACCAAAAAAATACAAAATGGTTTCTTGTAAATAAAAGTTTAATTAAAAAATCACTTTCATTCACTTAATTTGGTTTGTAGTATATTTTTTCGGGTGAAAATAGAAAACAGTAGGAATCGGTGAAACAAATTAATCTTTATTTTTTAATGAAACCAACTTGAAAAATAACTACTTTAAAATGAATAAGTAAATCAGGTGATCTAAACTCTGTGGTTGTCAAAGTGAATAATGCAGAATAGCCTGTTTCGGTGGACGCATAGTCTAAGGCGTCACGCTGATGACAAGGACATTTGGGTTCGAATCTCGGTCAGGAGTACTGAGGGTGGTTTTACAAAGTGGTGTTCCACTCCACCTCCACGCAAATTATAGTACGCTTCTTATAAATTAAACCTTACTCATACCTAACTCAGTGACCTAATTATTACATAGGCGTATAACATAAATAGGTAGTAAGAAGCGATGCTAAAACAAAAAACAAAATAATGCATAAAACCGCACTTCGATAAACTTATGGTTGGAGCGTAATCTCGTATCTAATAGCCGGCGCTCAGGCGAACTCCTATAATTCAACTTTTTGTTTTAGCAAAACCCACATAAAACATTAAAATTAACTTTTGATAACTCACCAGAGTCAACGGCGAAAATCAGTATGAGCCCTAAGATGATCCTTGCACCCCTTCTACAGCTTAACGACTTCATTCTCGACGAGGACTTGGTTTCCAACAAGAAATAAAGGCAGACAACAATAATTTATTCACAACACTGGTGTGTTTTTTTCTAAAAACTCAGGTTTCAACACAACTACACGCACACAACTTTCACATAAAAAAGTTAGCTTATCGCTCCGAAGGGTATATAGTACTCCAAAAAGTATCTTTCAATTTATCGACTTATACGTTAATATTTGGCGCCACACACCCAAAAACCTATCGGCTATTTTCTTTTCAAACGGTCTAAAAACAAAATGTTTCAAAGATAAACACTTTTTTTTATGTAAATATTTTGAAAATTCTCATTTCACAACAACATCCTTTCAATATGCAAAATAAAAATGTTTTCAGAAATAATACGCGACTATTAACGTTAGGGCCGAGTTGTTTTTTTTTATTTGCTTTACTCAATTTTAACTCATTCCGTCGTCAGCAGAATAAGGGCGGCACCCTTCCCACACAATTCACTGCTGGCACCCTATTGGTTGTTTCATACGCGAAATAAAAAAAAAGCCAACGGAACTGTGCGTGCTCACTTATTAGAGACGCAATGACTCATGGTTTCAAGAGGTGAAAAGTCCACAAACAGTCGTTCAAACCCTTTTATTATGTTATCTGATTGACACTGTTTTAATAAGCTCCATTTAAGTATGGCAATGTTGGTAGGCTTATTCTCATTTAGTTGTACGCCAGCTTTGAGCTAGCTTGCTTCTGATCAGTTAGAAACTGAAAGATTTTTTAAATTATTTTTCCGCTTTGTCAAAAAATATGTAGTTGATTATTCACTAAAATAAAAGAGCACAGATGTTTCAAAATGAACAACTTTTAAAATATATTTAACTGTTTTTAAAGTGTTTTTTATTTGCTATCGAAATGATCTTATCTCATGAAATAAAAAAAACTTCCTCTTTTATTTAGTCACTGACAAAATCATATATATTTGTATGTATATATATATATATATATATCGTTAGGCATTGGTTGCGTGACAGAGTCGTAGGCACTTGAAGTTGCCTAGAAACTGGCAACACGAATGTTGACCTGTCGCATCTATTACGACACGAGTTGCCACCGTTATGTTTTTTATGCTACTCCGAGTAGCGAAGCTGAAGTGTCTTCACACGCTAACTTATTTTTTCAGCTCCAATAAGTTTCAATTATTTCGTAAAAGATGGGTTTAATTTAATTTTCTGTAGCCACATTACAATATATTTTGTTTCCCTAAAAATATTAAGCTATTTTTACAATATTTATATATATTATAAAGTGCTTCTAACTTTATTAGTTTTTTTTTTCTGTTTAGAAACGTTTAAAGACAAATGTAATGTTTAATATATTATCTAAATAAAATATATTTGATCTAAATGTTTTTGAGTCGTCACCCCTTTTAAAATTATGAGTACTCTCTCAAATGTGATCCATAAAATTTAAAAAAAAAGGGAATGAAATAATTCGTTAGTATTAAAGGAACTGTACTGATGTTTTTTCTATCGTATTAGCAAATTTCAATGAGCTGTCAGGATGTGTTTACTTTTACTCTAAAAAAATTTATCAGATGTCATTTTTATTACGTTCATTGTATCAATACGTAATTACACGAATGTTATTTATTTTGAAATGCTATAGATTAAACTTCTTTTGATATTCTAACAGAAATTATATGTTGTTATTTTTTTTTGTTTATTTTAGTTGCTTTAAAAGATGAAATATGTTTCTAATTAAAGCACAAATTTGCATACCAGTAGATTATTAATGAAGTAGAATCAAGGTCAAATCTAACACATTTAGTCAACCTTGCTTTTACAATATGATTACATAACTAACATAAATTCGAGTATATTAATTGTATTTCCATTGGTGGTTATAAATATCAATATACAATAAAGTAAAGAAGAACTCTGCGTTTTAATGAAACACAAATTTTTTACTGGTATTCGTTCTGTTTCTAGTATTTATTTACACCTTAAACTATTAAGTGTACTCTGTAGACTTCGAAACTATCCCTTCTTTAAAAGAAACTCTAACCCCGTTTTTCGAAAGCTTGTTTCGAGAGAGAGACAGATAGAGGAAAACTCTGGACTAAGTTTGCCAGAAGAAACGAGAGAATCTGCGGGACGTGGGATGGGAACCCAGCACTGTCGTGACGATGGCCCATGATGTTTTCACTCCCCCTCCCCTTCACTTATAAAACTCGAAGTGACAATAGTGTTCCTTCTATTTACTTGTAACGAATCTCACTTAATATTGTCGACGTAGAAAGAGAAAGAAATAGAAGAGGCAACTTGATTCTCTTCATCACTTAATGGAGAGCAGTAAAAAATATATATATTTCTCTCCTCCTCCTACTTTGTTTTATTTGAACACCCCCTTCCCTTTCTCTGTCTTTTCCTCCTACCAAGTTGTTGCAACAGTTTGTTTCTCACTTCTCTTCCTTTTAGTCTATGATGTCATCACATTTACGCCACTTAAAACGACGTTTAAACACGTCCTGAAACTGTTATATCTTTGTGAATGTTCGACCATAAAAGAGTCCACTGTTTCGTTCAATGAAGATAATCGATGATCTTACAAACAGAATACGACTAAACACTTTTGTTAAGCTAAGTGAGCTGGTTAAATATTTAATATATATAAACAATTACCATAATTTATTCATACATCCGTGCTAAGAAATAACTTGGGCTATTAATACACAAAGTCTTAAATGATCTTGTGGACAAAGTCCAGTGTCACAAAAATGTAGGTAAAAGTTTTAAAAATAACAATCCTAAGACCAAGCTCATTTGAAGACTATAAGAATGTTTATTGACAATTACAAATTTCAACGCAATTGATTTATTTTTAACCAATACAAATTTATAAAGTTAATGTAGTTAATGTTAAGAAAAAAAAGCTAGGTATTTGAGTCAGTTGAGTTGAGAAGACACACAAATTATTTTAAATAGTCGACAGCACCTGAATAATATTATTTCTAATATCCGAAGCAGTTAGCGAAGGGAGGGTTTTACGATACCAATCATATAAATAGAAGAGTTTATTTCTTTTATATAACCAGGCGACAAAATTTAAATATATTATGATCGCGATCCAGAAAAAAGTTAAATAGTTCTGAAAGAAACAAACATGAATGAGATGTCAACGGCTACAATATATGTTCTTGATAAGAATATTTTCCACAGTCGATTGCAGATTATTTTAAAACACTCTAATTAAAACAGAAAGATGATGCTCTTCGAACTCCATCGGGGGTACAGAGCTCCATTCACTCCTCCCTCCTAATGCCCTCTATGAACTAGAGCTGAGTAGAACAAACTGTTTAAGAGCCACGAGAAGAAGACGCCCTATCAACGCGACCCGCAACGCTTCCGTGACGCTGTCTCGGTCGACACTGCGGGCCTAGTTTCCTGCGCCCGTCGCTCCGCACCGACGCGGCGCCACCAGTACCGTGACGTCACAGGCGTCGCCCCTCTGGCGCACTCCCACCTTGCAGGAAGGGGCGCGACGCCACCAACATTACCCTTCTTACCTTGGCTGCAGAGCCTCGCGAAAGATATGAACTTAACTGAGACGATTCTATAGAGTTATTCCCAATATCAGTAGTCCTGAACCTGATACTTTTTTTCCCCTAAGATACTTTCGCATGACCACAGGAATATTCAGTCGAGTTCTTATCTGAAGAGCCTTTGGAAAATAAAAACACATTTTTTAAGGCAGAAATATTTAGTTTTATTTATTATCAGTGCTATTTTATAGGTATTGATAGTACGTATCCATCAAAAGTGACCACTGCAGATAACATCACATTACTTGATGTATGAATACGTGAAAGTAGATCTAATAACTTTTCTGTCAGATAAGCTAACTTAATCACGTACATGATTAAGTTTCTGCTAAGCCTTAAAAGCTTAGTTTGTTAAAAGGAGTCATTGTGAGTGTCATTACATGAATTAAAATGTTAGCATCTCAAATCCCAGCATGATTACAGGCATTAATAACTCAATAATTATGACCAAATTTTAAAGGAAAAAATGTATGTGCCTATAAATATTAATAAATTATAATATTAGCATGTAATGATAATAATGTAATATCGCTTTTAACACAATTTATTTTTCTTCGGAAAAACAAATAAATCACTGACCATCAAACAAAAAACTATTTAAAACATGTTCTTAAAGAATGTATATTGAAAGATCAAATAAAAGTAAAAAAAAAGTTTTGAAAAATTGAAATTTATTCTAGTTTCCATGTAGCAAATAATCACTGACGAAACTAAGAGATGTGTTTTTCTTAGAATATTGAACAAGCACTTTCTAAGACACAAAAACATCAGCATAAGGCTTACCAACTAACTTATATTATAAGAGTAACCTAAGCTTAATTCAATATACCCAGCCGTTGCGTCTATATATTACCTAATTGGATATATAGATGAAATTGTAAATATATTTGTCAGTACAGTTTGGAATTGAACCAAGATTTAATTCCATAAATACACGTGAAAAATCAATAGTTGAGAAGATAAAATTATCAGTTATTTTGGGACTTTATAAAATGTGTAGGTGACCTGGTGGTCTAGGGATAAGGTGTCGGACTTATGTGATGGAGGTCCGGGGTTCAATCCTCGGTCCCGGCACAGATTTATCTGATTGCCAAACCCTTACTTCACCTCTGACAAGACGTAGTATTAATCACAACTTGTGAATGTGAGTAATGCCAGGCATCCACCGTGGTTCGGATCCCACGTTAAACTGTAGGTCCTCCATTTCATCTCACAATCACCTTACCATCGCACATTAGCGTAAGTGCGTATAACCCGAACGGTTAGTAAGACGCGGCGCTAATAATAATAATAATAATAATAATAATAATAATATAAAATGTGCCCTTGGTTTACCTTGTAATGTAGCAAGCTCACCGTAAATGTTCCCACTATGATACAGCTTATAAGATAATAGTGCAACCTATCAAGGTAAGACCTTTCAATTTAAACTGAGCGTACATCATAATGATCCAATAATAATAATAATAATAAATACAAGTCTAGCTCAAATAATTTTAATTGTGTCCAATTATAACTTAATCGATGACAGCAAATAGAGTAAGCTCAGTGTAATTTGTCAACACAAATAATTGCGCTCTGATTTAAACGCGCGGGTTTAAGTGAGCTTCCTGAATAATCGACCCTTTTAAAGTGATAAGTCTTAGGAGGTCATCAATATAACAGTGTGGCGATTTAATCTCGCCTGGATCTACCAAGAAGGATGCCCGATAGACATGAACCGAGAACCTTTTGCCCTCTACACTCACCCCCTCTTTTTTCTAACCTTCACATATATGCATACTATAACGAAGATAATAATCATAATACACCTATGCAAAGTTAAAGCGTTCTATTCAATTATTAAATAATAGCAAGAAATAGTTTCAAAATGGTGTCATGAATCTCTTGGACGGGGCCCAAAGTTATACCATCTGTCAAAGCAAAACTCTAATAACTAACTAAATATTGTTATCGGTACTTATTATTATTATATTATTATCATTATTATTATTAATGCTTAACAAAGTAGGGCTTATGACCTTTATCAATATAGAGTAGTATTATTTTTCTGAAAGCTTTGTAATTTTGACCCATATGAAAAATTGCTTCAGCAGCTATTTGCATAATAGATCATTTTGATACTAAAATAGATTCGTACACGTCCAACACACGACGGGGTTTCAATTTATATCCACTTGCCTGTAATGTGTTTATCGATGGCATTGGTGAATAATTAAACTCATCTAGTCATTTGCTCTTTGCGGACGATATCAAACTATTTAAAATTATCAACAAATTGTAGATTGTATATATTTGAAAAAGTACATAAATGGTATTTCACAGTGTTTTATTGAAAATTGAAAATTGAGAATGGAAAAGCAATTAATATATTTTACTTGGAAAAATGATCGTATATTTTACACTTATAATTTAAATGTTACATTTATTAATTTCTAATTCCCTAAAGTTGACTATGTTTTTAGCCTTGATTATATCTAAGCTTGACTAATTATACTATAGTGTTGCTTGGAATTTCGTTACCTAAACCGACTCTTGGACTGGAAAACGTTCGAAGTAAATTTTTAGTTTTTTGCATGCTATGTAAATCTCTTACGTGACTGGGTTTTGGTCTTCATTTACATATTTAATTTATTATTCAGTTATGTTTTCCTATGTAATTATTCTTACAAGTTGTCATATTACATATGATTGTATATTTAAAATTTTCAATGTTGGTTTGTTATGGGCCTTGTGTATGTTGGTCACCATTATAGTAAAGGAAATTGATATAACGTTAAAGTGGAAGTGGATTATATTGTATTGGCGAGATAAGGTTTTATATAATAAGATAAGGATTATTAACCTGAATAAAGTGCATCAGATCTTACATGTAAGTAGGTTGGTAAGTTATATGTTTGGAACTTGAGCCAACAGATTCAAAATTAGACACTCAAGAAAACTGTGAAAGTTAGCTGTAATCATTGGTTCCTAATTCTTGCAATACAATTTTAACGATTCGTATAGTTTCAAGTCATCTAATAAAACTAAAGATGGGACAGTAAAATTCCAGAAGTCTTCAAATTCTTAGGGAAATTCTATACAAGAAAAATAACGTAAAGCCTATTTCTCAAATTTCGACCTATAATTTGTTTTAAATTTATTCTAATAAGTATTAAAAGTTAAGCCCAACGTAATTAGAGGAAAAAACCTAACGATCAGATCTCCAGTCATTGATTCACCCCACAACTGAGTATATACGTAATAACAAAATGTGTTAATATTTAGTTACCATTTTTATTTTATATATCAATTTAAGAATTAACAATAATTTTACCGGTTGCTCTCTATGGGTATGAAACGTAGTCTCTTACCTCCTTTAAAAATTAAATAAAAAATTTGAGTGTTCTAAAACAAGGTACTTAGGAAGATAGTTTGTCCCAAAAGGTATGAGGCTACTGGATAATGGAGGAGGTTATATAATACTTTGTTACATACCACGTACTCCTCATATGACAATGTTAGGATAATTAAATCTCATAGATTACGGTGGGCAGGACATGCAGCGCGAATGGGAGAATCTAGAACCTTATCCAGAGTTTGACTGGTAATCCCATGGGAAAAACCTAGACGTTGATGAGAGGACAACATTAAAATCCACCTGAAAGAGATAGGATGTAATGAGGTGGACTGGATAGAACTAGCTCAAGATAGGGATAGGGTGTAATGAGGTGGACTGAATAGAGCTAGCTCAAGATAGGGATAGGGTGTAATGAGGGGACTGGATAGAACTAGCTCAGGATAGGGATAGGGTGTAGTGAGGGGATTGGATAGAACTAGCTCAAGATAGGAATATGATGTAATGAGGTGGACTGGATAGAACTAGCTCAGGATAGGGATAGGGTGTAGTGAGGGGATTGGATAGAACTAGCTCAAGATAGGAATAGGATGTAATGAGATGGACTGGATATAACTAGCTCAAGATAGGGATAGGGTGTAATGAGGTGGACTGGATAGAACTAGCTCAAGATAAGGATAGGGTGTAGTGAGGGGACTGGATAGAACTAGCTCAAGATAGGAATAATATGTAATGAGATGGACTGGATATAACTAGCTCAAGATATGGATAGGGTGTAATGAGGTGGACTGGTTGGAACTAGCCCAATATTGGTATAGGTGGCGTAATTTTGTAAGTGTGGAAATTAGCTTTGGAGTTACAAAGCCATAAAGTAAGTAATTTAAGAATTAATCTAGTTGGTGAATATATTATGTTTATCATAGTTTCTAAGATTCAAATTTTAGATTCGGGGTTCGTAACTTAAATAAATATTTAGATTCGTAGTGGATTCAACCCAACTATAAACAGGGCGTTTGAATTTCAAAAACTAAAATTATCATTATCTTTTTGAAACGTGAAAAAAAATTGTTCGTGGCACTACCAAGAATTTAAAAATAAAAATGTTCCATAAATTAGAAGCAAACTTTATAGTGAAAAGGAAAATATCAAAATTACTTTTTACACTAAAACTCTACCATTTCGTCTATCTGTACGAAGGATAGTAGAATATATCCCTCCAACATTGGCATGAATAACTGGAGTGGTTGCATGTAGATGAATAAGAACTCTGAAGCACGTGCCAATTAAAGTAACTGACAAGCCACCTTCTTCTAATGGATAGTATCCCATTTGTTCGAAACTTGAGAACTTGCAAGAGTTATCGCTAGATTTTCAAACGATAAATAAATAATTAGAGTGGGATAGAAGGGAAGGTGAGTTAAGGTCTACATGTTTACAAGTTTTTGCCTCAAAAAAAACATTTTTTGGTCAAAATAAATAAGATATTGTTTAGTGTTCATATTTAGTTTAATTTTCTACATCTAATACATTTAGTAGTGAACTGGGTGAAATAATTATCTTTTTTAGGAGATATGAGAATTCAGAGAGAGTGTTAGGAAGGTAAACGAGAGTGATAATGAATTAGCGAGTCTGTGTTTATAAAAATATTTGTTTGTATCTTAACACAGGGTTTAAGTACAAAGATTATCACTTGTATATTCATGGCAAAGGTGTGATTCGAGAACAATGATTGATTTTGTGGTGTATGATGAGAGCCTGAGAAGTTTGTTAAAGAATACTAGGGCTGTGCATGGAACTGAATGTGGAACGTATCACTTCCTAGTGATATCAGTTGTTGAATTAGGTAGGAATTTTATGAGGAAGCAGCGCAAGAGTAGTAAGCAAGTGAGAGTGAAAGTATAAAACTTTCAGAATAAAAATGTGAGAGCGAAATATTAAAGATTACTGGGAAAAAAATTAACTTTAGAATACCATGAATGGAATGTAGAAATAAATGCTAATGATAAAGAAAATGACTGAAACAGAATACAAGAGGTCGTAGTTGAGAGTGCGAAAGATATATGGTGGTGAGAAACTTTTAAAAGGAGATACATGAAGGAATGAAAAGGTGAAAGAAGACTGTGAGATAAAAAAAAAAGGAAGAAACATACAAACTAATTATTTATTTTAAGGGTGAAACAGAACGTAAGAGGTTGTGAGACATATAAAAAAGAAAAATATGAGTGTGAAGAAAGTAATAAAGGAAAGTAAAAAACAAATGAGATTAAAAGACGAAAAAAAAATGCAGAATGATTTTGAAGGAAATGAGTTGATCTGGAAGTGGGTAAAGAGAACGAAACAAGGAGTGCAAGTAAAGACTTATGGCATTCAAAATAAATGTTGGGAGATAATCTGGAATGAAAACAGTTTGAGAGAGTGATGGAGGGAGTATTTTGAGTAATTGTATGGTATAGAGAAAGTAGCAGAAAATATTGAAAATGTTATAAGTGAAATAATTAACGTGGCTGAAGTGATATAAGCTATATAAGTGTTAAAAATTGGCAAGGCTGCTGGCGTAGATGGGATCACAAGTGAAATGCTTAAGTGTGGGGACATGGTACTACTGGCCAGGTTTTGTAAGTTGTTCAATGTGTGTGCTGGGATGTCGAATGTTCTTAATGACTGAAAAAATGTTATCATTATTCCTTTGTACATTGACAAAGGTAGTAGGAGTGAATGTAATAATTATAGGGTAATAAGATTGTTGATTATTCCAGACAAAGTTTTTGGGAGTTTTATATTATTCAAGAGGGGGCTTTAAAAAAAACTGTAGACAATATTTGGGGTGTGCAACGTGGTTTCATGTAAAACATTTTATTGGTAAAAATAAATTAAATATTGCTCCAGTAGAAACATAAAGGTTTATTTTCTTCACATGACGATAGCAACAGATATTCTTGAATATCTGTCATGAGCATAGTGGCATTAGAGGAGAAACTTGTTAAAGGAAGAGAAAAAGGTTTCGTTAGATTCCAAAACATTCTTTACAGATACTCAAGAAATGTTAAGGTCACCACGTGAAGAAAATTAAACTCTATAATTCTACTGGAGCAATATTTTATTTCTTTTGACTAAATATTTGACAAAAATAATTGCAAAAACACTCATTCTCTTGCATCATCTTCACTCCCAACCTTAAGCTTTCGAGAAATATACTAGCCTATAGCTTGTGAGTCACAATACCCATTTATATAATACTAACACGAGAATCGCATCCGTAGGCAACGTGGACTTAGAGCGTCAAGCTCGTTTGATCGGGCTTGAGAGGCAAGGACTTGAGTCCCGGTCAGGGGTACTGAGGTTATATTTTCCTTTATGGTTTCCAACTTTCCTTCCACACAAATTCTGGTATATTTCCTATCACACAAGACTTTTTTTACCCTGACTCCATTAGTGTATTTTTAATACCACATCTTACTAACTGTTAAGGTTATATGCATGTGTGTTAATTACGCTGATGGGTAATGGGATAATGATGTTGAAATTAAATTAATCGTACCTATATTTGTGTGGAGAGAGAGTGTAAAACCATTTAGGGAAAACCACCCTCAGTACATTGGATCGGGATTAAAATTCCGAACTCCCTGTCATTGGCAGTTTAGTATATTGCAAGAGAGAATCCTTTGACCAGGCGGCGGCGGCGGCGGCGGCGGCGCCCCCCACCCCCGCTCAAAGCAGGTTGCCGCACATTCTATAAAGTTGTTTTGTATAATCTTTGCTTTCATTCCTGTGAATGCCTTAGTTTCTAGATTCTGTAAAACTTTACAAGAGCATGCATGTTTCAAGTAGTTACCAGAGAAAGTATGTCTTATTAAATAGGGTTGGAAATATAATAAGAGCTTCCCAAGAGATTCCTCCTTGCAATAAAGAAGATATTTAACATTGTTTCGCGAACACTACTTTGTCTCTTTAAGAAGTTTACCGCTGAGAATGTCAACCGACGAAACGTATAATACGTGAAAAGTATATTCGCTGCTACAGGATTCCCCATGAAAAGTGAAACACCAAGAGGCACGAAAATCTATATATGTATTGAAGTTGACAAATTTAAATACTTGAGGGGGTAATAGATAGGAATGATGAATTAAAACTAGCCTAGCTATTATAGTTGTTAAATAAGGCTATGACCGCATTTAAATATAATATTCTTTAAATTGAAAAATCACGCCTTAAGGTAGTAATCGAAGCCGGAACCTTTGACTTATTCTACGAATTCTCTTACCGCTGAGCTATCCAGGAGTTTTCCCATTACCAGGGTCATTCTTCACTCGTATTTTAAGGTATAGTTTAACTAATATAATATTTAGATATGGATACAACCGTACTTAATAACTATAATAGTTTGCGCATATCATGATGGATTAAATGGCCATTCATATAGTTGACTTTGTACTACTGACAACATAAAGTCCTTCCGAGACTAAGGTGGTTGTTTTATCTGATAGCCCGGGATATATCATATGTAGCTATTTCCGCATGTCTATCACAGAATCTGCCTTAAAAATGAGTGAATAATTACCCTGGGCAGTGTACTACTCCTGGATAGCTCAGTGGTAAGAGTATTGGAATAGGCCGTAGGTCCCGGGTTCGATTCCTGTGTCTAGGTCTCATATTTCAATTTTAAAAATAAGATAAGAATATGATTCTATTTTCATGCAGGCAGAGTTTACTATTGTTCAGGTTGTAATCTGTTGTCGTCTCATCTTCTGTCTCTTAATAGGCCCTTTAAACTGAGAATTTACAAAACTATTAATCTTACCCGTTGTTATTTACGGATCTGAAGCATGCGTAGTCTCTTACCTTGTACCAAGAGAATGAATTGAGAGTTTTTGAGATCAGAGTGTTAAGAAATATATTTGTACCTAAGACGTATAGGAGAACGGATAAAGTTACATAACGAAGAACTTAATTATCTGTACGCATCCTCAAACATCTTAAGAATAATCAAGGCGCGCAGGCTAAGATAGGGTGGCCATGTGGAGTATGTGGGGGATTACAGGCATGTAAACAACTGTGTTTTTTTTGTAAGGAAACTTAAGAAGCAAGACGTCGATGGGAGGATAGTGTGAATTTGAAAGAGGTTGGGTTTAAAGTTAGGGATTGGATGGAGGTATCTCAGGATACAGTTGAATGGCAGGCTTAGGTTCTGGTGATTCATGAACTTTCGAGTGCTTTGAGACCAGAGAGCTGGTTGGTTTGTTATTTCATGCCAGGGTTATGTTTTAGCTAGATTCCGATCACGATTAGGGATCAGTGTAATTCACACACACACAAAAAAAAATTGTAAAACATTTTTACAAATTATAAAAAAAATGTAAAGGTATACTAGAATTACAAATAACCCCATAAAATATCGCGGTCATCCATGATCTATTTTTGGACTAAAATTGATCGTATGCAGCAATCTAAGAACATAAATTTTAAAATTTTGATTGCTTTTTTAGTTAATGAAAAGACCGGGTTGGAAGCAACGCAGGAATTAAATACACCGGGTTTAAAGTTACCTTCCACGCAGCCTACAATCACTAAACAAAAATATATTCCTCCCAGGCAACACCGGGTAATTCATTTAGTGTAAATTAATATTAATGTAACTTTGAAGCGATGACAATGATGTGCACAAGAGACTGTTAAATTATTATACTCTCTCCACTAACTACCCAATATTATTATTATTATTATTAGCACCGCGTCTTACTACCCGTTCGGGCTGTACGCACTTAAGCTAATGTGTAATGGTATGATGACTGTGAGATGAAATGGAGGACCTACAGTTTAACATGGGATCCGAACCACGGTGGAGGCCTGGCATTCCTCACATTCAACAAGTTGTGATTAATACACATCTTGTCAGAGGGGAAGGAAGGGTTTGGTAATCAGAAAAATATGTGCCGGAACCGGGGAATGAACCTCAGACCCCCAGCACAGAAGTCTTACACCTTACCCCTAGACCACCAGGTCACCAACTACCCAATATTAATAGGGCATACATGAGGGAGGTATAATTTAGAAGAAAAGTGTCGTCTTTTACGTATGGGGAGTGTGTTAAGCCATTTAGGAAACACTTTCTCAGTAGGGATTCGATCTCTGACCTTCGGTCACTTGAAACCATATCAGATGACATTGACTATGTCCGCATGCACACCGGTTCGGATATGATATTTGTGCATATAGTTCCAGCAGAGCTGAAATAAAAGATTGAATTTACCATGTACGAACCGCATTATGTTATGAGATAGCACTAATTCATTTGGTGACGTCACGTGGTGTTCCAGTGAATTCTGGTGCGAAATCTAAAGCTTCGCAGCGTTTAAAAGTTGGGTATAATTTAGCAAACACCAGTGAAATTTAATCACATCTTAGGTAAATCAGATAACAATAGTTCAATATTTCGAAATTTATTTTGAGATTATAGCTTACTTTAATTAATGATAATACCTTATTTATAGTATAATTTAAAATGCATTAAATAGATACGCTATCATAATTGTTAGTTAAGTTGTAGCCGCATCTAAATACCGTAGATAATATAATAATTTAATAAGTTTGAGACAAATTTTAGATTAAATATCAAATTGGAGTCATTAATTCAAACCCATTTTTAGTGTAGAAACTTTATATTTATAATAATTTTAAGAAACCGTAGGGCCTACATTTCTACCGGGGGAATGTCGATGATAGCTGGTAAAAGCTCAAAATGTGAATACTTAATAAGACATTTCGGAATTTTACAACCCAATATCGGTAATTTTTAGGATATACCAGTATATTTTAATATTTACTAGTATTTGAACATTTAAAGTAACATATATAATATAAATATTAAATATATAATATTTTATATTTATACTATGTACACTAGAAGTTTAAATTTACCTCGTATTTCACAAGGTGATACCCACCATATTGTCAATTTAGAGAAACAAAAAAGTCCATACTTTAAGGATACTTTTAAATTTCATAGTCAAATGCATTTTCAACACGTTCAAACATTTACAAAAGATGTTTTACATAACATGACAACTTTCATTTTAATGTACAGCACGATTTCTTGTCAAATAATTGATATGAGAAAAAAAAATTAAAAAAAAAAACATGAAAATATTTGAATATACATTTTTAGACAAGATAAAAATTTATAAGGAATCTAAGACATGAGTGACAAGTAAATTACGTCAGTTTTCAAGACGTCAAAAATAATATTTTTATTTTTCATGAAGGGGGTAACATTTTATATCTTAGGCGTCAAACGTCTGTTTTAACACCATCATGAAAGGCGGTCATGACACTGTGAGCGTGACAAGAGAAGAGGCACTTTTACACCAACAGATAGTTCGGTTCACTATCTATCAAAGGAATTATTGATTTTAAAACATCGCATGGTCTAACGCGTCACTCTCACAATAAACAATAGCCCATAAAAATTTTACTGCAAAATTTTTAACAAGTGTATGGTTAAAATGTATAAATAGTAATTCAATGACCCTTGATAACTCGTAAACTTTAATGATTTGAAATCAATGAATCACCATTTATAACTTTTAGGGAACCTAGTGGTCTAGGTATCAGACTTCTGTGATAGGGGTCCGGGGTTCAAATTCTGGTCTCAGCACAGATTTATTTGCTCACCAAACGTTTACTTCAACTCTTGCAAAGTGTGTGCTTTCACGCTTTGTGAATGTGAGGAATGACAGGCCCCCACCGTGGTTCGGAACCCATGTCAAACTGTAGGTCTTCTCTGATTTCCACCATCATCATTCTCACGTATCATCCCAACCTTAGAAATTAATTCCTCCATACGCCAGGAGAGCAGAGGTAAGAGAGGGTCGAATGGCCAAGATCTAGAGCATTAGCGGTGACCAGGTGGTCTAGGGGTAAGGTGTCAGACTTCTGTGCTGAGGGTCCGGGGTTCAATCCTCGGTCCCGGCACAGATTTATCTGATTGCCAAACCCTTCCTTCACCTCTGACAAGACGTGTATTAATCACAACTTGTGAATGTGAGGAATGCCAGGTCTCCACCGTGGTTCGGATTCCATGTTAAACTGTAGGTCCTCCATTTCATCTCACAATCACCCTACCATTACACACTAGCATAAGTGCGTATAACCCGAACGGGTAGTAAGACGCGGTGCTAATAATAATAATAGAGCATTAGCCCTATCCACCTATTTATTGCTTTTAATTATACACTTGTTAAAATTGTGCAATAAAATGTTGACGGTTGAATTACCTTAACGAGGACAATCCCTATATCGTATACTGAGGGTGTTTTATTCTGAATTGTTTACTATTATCCCTGCACACAAATGAGGGTACATTCCCCCTTAAATTCTACATTTATCGTCCCTACTCCACCAGCGTAATTGATGTATGTGTACAACGGGTACTAAGATACCCCAACCTTCAGAGAAATTTTAAAAAGTTGTTGACAAATTTAATGACGAAATAATTAGTTAAATTAGTGACGTAAGTATGCTTAAATTTTTTTTACGTGCTCCGTGTCTTACCAGCCTTTAGGACTACGCGCCTATTTAATGGGGTAAGGATGAGAAAGGTACATTTTAGAGGAGTTATAGCTGAATTTGCGTGGTGGAAAGGTGGGAGAGAAGAAAATAAAAGCCATTCTCAATATACCCAGCCGGGATTCCAGCCCCAACCTCCCATTCAAAGGCAATCCAATCTATTAAGAGAGTGACATTTTATACCAGGAGACCATCGATGCGCGATTAAGCATATGCAAAATCAATATGCTTTAAGAATCCTGGAAACATCTATCCGGACCGCTTCTGTGGTATAATGGTCAGAGTTCCCGGATACTGATCCATAGGTCCCGGGTTCGATTCCCAGCGCTTCCACATTTTATTATGAAGCAGTGGGTCTGGAACGGGGTCAATTCAGCCTCGTGAGGACAAATGAGGAGCCACTTGAATACATAAGTAGCGATTCCGGTTTAGAAAACTGGGGCCGGAGGGTTCGTTGCGCTGACCACATGACACCCTCTAGCAGCAAAAAAAAAAAAGTTGGCACTATCTTTACCAACAGACGGCGGCCGCTCGATCTGTATAGCTCGATTGCGACGGACTGACGCCATGGAGTAGCGACATCAATCCAAATGGTTGTGTGTGCAGGGCATTCCCTCGCCGAACACCCAGTACACGGCCGACTCGCACGAGGCGCCCAGCAAAACTAATCAAGCTCCTGTAGCCGGCAAAACACGACTCGTTCCGACCGCCACCCGCCCCCTCCTTCACTTTTCAGACGGGAATTAAACACGCCGCAAAACTGTTCGATATCGATTCTGACAACATCCACTTCAAAGCACGCAGAAGAAACGAAGTTCGAGTCATTACCACCAGATTTTTTTTTTAGAATATATATATAGGGGGGGAACTATTTCAATATCAGGCCTAATTTTAAATTTCCCAATCAATTTTACGTGTGAGTAGAATAACCATGTATGTCCACTTTAAGATTTATGGATAATTATTAGTGGTAGCAGCGATACCAAATTCATTTAAAGGAAGAAAAGCTACAGTGTTTGTTATGTCTTACTACCCAACTAGATTACCTACTTATTTACATTGATAGGAGGGATAGTATGATAAAATTAGGAGTAAATGTACCGGCATTTGCAAGAATTGAGATAGAGAGAGGTGCGGGTAACCCATTTAGGAGTGGACTGGGAATCGAGCCTCGACCTCCTTGTCGTAAGGAAGACAAACACGACCATGCTGACGCCTTTTCCTGCTTGTCCACCATTGTTTGTCAAGTTTTTACTATAAGACAGTGAAAATGGGAGGAGTAAAATTATATTGCTTTGTTTTGAAGTTTTCCACGAACAAACTTTTTTTTTTAATATTGTAAAATAAAAAACCTGTTTTATTCATCTTCATTCCACAGTTATCAAGAGAAAAAATTCAGAAAACCGTAATTTGATGTAATTTCCAGATACGGGTAATCGTCCTTGAGATAAGGTTTTAACGACCTTCGCTAAACAATTGCTTCCCAAAACTGTAGTACGACTACCCTTGGGGCTACACGAAGTATTTTCTGGGTTACACGACGAACCACTAAGTTTTATCAACCATAACATTTTTTTTGACCATGCATAGCTAGGTCATGTTTTAACTCGATGTTTTGGCATTTTGTCTGTCTGTTTATTTTCTCGGATGTTTCTTCTGCAATAAGTGTCAAATGGGTGAATCAAATTTTAACGACATGATTACAGCAACGACATTCTTTGAAGGCAATGGTTTTTCAATCTGGCTATCTGTTTCAATATGTCGGCCATTCTAAAGACGTTTCCATTAATAAATCTTATAAAGTAATTTGAATTTAAATTTCTAAGCAATTGATCGAATGTCTAGGACATAATTTATTTTTATTTCGACAAATATATTGCGAGACTTACATCTTAAACTTTGTGAACAAAGGTTATTTTCTATGAATATTACTTAGCATTTAATATTTTTTTAAATTGGTTATCCGTATAGCTTGATAAACAAGGGAAAATATCAACTTGAAATCCAAAGAGAAATATTTAAACAGAAGTAGCAATAAAAACATTACATAATTCTTAAAATGATGTACTTAGAATTTTTCTAAGGGAGGGAGCGAGGTCTACTGTTCACAGAATTACTAGTTTTTTTTAATTATTAACATTAAAACGTGAGTTTATATTTTAAAAGTTGGGTTTTCGATTCTTTTTTTTTACTAATATCTGGAAGAGGTACGTTGGCGCTGATGGGGGCAAGAGATCAACGTGAATTTGGGTATCACTGCAATGAAGTACAAATTCGTGATGCTTAACAGTCAATGTTAACAAAGACATAGCATATTTGACATTTTGTACAGAACTAAAACAAACAAAAAATTAAGTTATCAAACACTTCAATTTATTTCAAAAGGTCAGACTTTCAAGAGATAAACTACAACTTAACTTCAAGAAAACTCCCAATCTGGTTATTGGTGGGAAATAAAAAAACTAATCTCAACCAAGACTAGATAGCCAACGATCCAAGAAAAAAAAATATAGGCCTAAATAAATCATTATCTTTTTAAGTAAACAACTTGAGGGTTGGTTTCATGTGATTTATTTATATATATGCTGCGCTGGGAATGCACTTAGTTCTTCGGCTGGTGAGTGCTGTCTGCATCATCTGGTCGAAATATCTTGTAGGCCTACTAGAAGAGTTCAGAAAATGCGGTGATTCCCCGCTGCCTCCCACAGTGAATTTCTATGAGTGAACGCGAAAAGACCTACTAATTTTTCCGGGATTATTTTCAAATACTTTCCCGGGTTCTTTCGCATATCACAATCAACATGGCTTCACTTCCGCTCCGAATGAAGTTGGGCTACGGATTTTTAACGCTCAATTAGAAATCCATCAACCTCTGATAAGTTTGAGCCCACGAAAATCGCGTCCTCAACCTCAAGACCACCAAGGTCGACATAAATAAATCTACACATACTATTATTCATATGCCAACCAGGTCACTTTAAAATACAGGTTATTTACCTGTAAAAAATGTGATGAGGCTCACAATTAATCTATTTATAGTTGGGTTGATGTGTGGTTAGTAATAATATATGTTGCCCACTAACGAACCACCAACATCTACTTTGTGCTATCCGAAACAAGATTTACTAGACAAATTATGTTAATGTTAGGTTTGAGATAATTGTATCTTGGCTAGCGCACAGCACTGCCCCCGCAAATGGCCGCTGTTCAACTTAAAGCCTCTCCAACAGCGCTAGTGAAAGTCTATAAAGTTTTATCCCTCCTCCTATTTCCCCCTTGCCCCCATACATTCCCAACCAACCCACTCTTCGCGTCTTACGATCTGTCCTACTATTTACACAAATGGGATATGAATAAGAAAATATAATTTAGATGAAATGTATCCGTACTAAAGTGGAGGGAAATTTGTAAAACCATTTAGTAAAAACTATCTTAATCAGCACAACCACCTGGGGTTCAAAAAAAAACCTCACTCACCAGCAAATCAGACAAGATGAGACTGAAGCCTTTTTTCCATGTGCCAAACGGATTGGGATATTTACAGTACAAAGTACTTGTCTGAACATTGTAACAAATTTTCTCCTGCCCTTTTTTATTTAAAAAAAACTCCTTTTCGTTGAAATATCAAGATTTTATTTAAACATTGATATATAGTTAAACACTTGATGGGTTTTTTTATTAGTGCTATGTATTTTACTATAATTTTGAGCTATGTGAAAATTACTAACTTAGTTAGGGGTACAGGATAATATGGATGAATATTAAGGAAATGGCCTAGAAATCAGACGGAAAGAGGTTGAAAAATTGATGAATCAACTTGGTCAGGATAAGAATTCTGCCTTCTAAATAGAGAACCAAACGTATCATCACTTAACTTTCCTCTTCCAGTATTGATTACGTTATTTTTAAGAGCATATACAATTTTATTTTTAAGTTTTTTTTAGCACCGCGTCTCACCAATGTTCAGGTTACACGCCTATGTACTAATTACACTAATGGTTTAGGTATTAGGAAGGCTTAATTTAAAGGAAATGCATCCGCATTTGCGTGGATGTAGAGTGGAAAACAATTTAGGAAAAACTCCTCTCAGTGCACCCGACCGGGATCTAACCCCGATCTCCCCATCCTCGGCAGTCTAGTCCAACACGAGTTTAGTGCGTTAGACCACGCGACCACCGAAGCTTTTTTTTTTTTAAGTTTTAAAATACCATCGCTTTTCAAAGCCAAAAAAATAAACTCATCATTTTCAATGTCTTCTGATAAATACTTGATAAAAGAATTATTATTGATAAATATGTCAGTCTTGATAAATCCTATGAATTGTAGATAAAACTATTAACTTACATTGGACTGTACTCGTATACTTGGTATCTGGAAAACTATCGCAGAAATATCTAAATTACCAACGACTACTTGAAAAGTTCATGGCTTTTCCTTTAAGCACTAGATTCCATGAATTTTCCTGGTTTTTCCTCTTTTTTTCCAGAGGCTTATTTGACCATGGTTTGAAATATTACCTTAGATTTTAACAACGCTATTTGAATATATCATTGTTATAAGAATGTCGATTTTCTGTTTGGTAGTCATATCATTATTTTGTTGTTGTGATTGCCACACTCAATACCCCTAGTATTAGTGTGAAGTATTAGATAGAGTAGTGCTATTTGGTCGCTACATTGCTATTTGGATTGAATACTATTATTATTTGAAATATTGATTGCTCAGATAAAGTTTTCTATAGGTAGGCCCTCCAAAAAATAAAATGGCATATTTGTCCTGAGACTTAGAAACAAGTTTAAGTAAAAGGTTATTGTATGCGTCGTAGAGTGTTGCCAGGGTAGAGAGAGTTATTTTAAACTATGGATTATTATCATCCAGTAGAACAGTCAATATATATAACTATGGGAAGTGTATTTGGCAGATCATATATTCTAATGGTCGAATATTAATGTATAGGTCTTACAATTACTCATATGAATCCAATCAAATTTTTACATAATGTTTAAAATGTTTTAAAATAGTGAATCCGTTTAAAGAGTCGATTTCACTTTTAATCATTACATTGGATATCCAAAACTGTTTGTAGTTGTTGGTTATCAATAAGCATAAGGCTATAAAAGTATTTCTAAAAGGATTAAATCATAAGAATTTATTTATATGATAAAGTCATGTAGTTCTTTACTATCGTATTATTATTTTTAGACTGGAAGATATATCTCAAAGTAATTTATTAAATATTATTTTATTGTAGTTTTGTGATTTTTTAGTTCTTCGAATCCATTTCTAACTAATTTTTACTAAAGTTTTATTTCTATAACCGCGTCTTGCTACCCGTTCGAGTTATACGCTTGTGTACTAATTATGCTAATGGTTTTAGAGATTATGAAGGTTATATTTAGAGGAAGTGTAGCAACATTTTCGTGGAGAGAGAGTGTAAAACCATTTTGGGGGGAAAAACTCAGTACACGCCACCGAAATTTGAACCTCGATCTCCCCGTCATCGGCAGTCTAGTCTACTGCGAGAGTAGCGCCTTAGACCACACGGCTACCGAAGCGGGTCCTTTTCTAAAGTTAAATATTAAAATAGACAGCTTCTGCCTAACCAGCTTAAGGGCAGCTTGTGTGATTCACTAACAATTGTGTAAATCTAATCAGTAAACGCCTTTTTGTTCGGCTGGTAGTCCAAACCTACACTTAAAGTCTAGAACTTTAAATTTATAAATATTTATATAGCATTCAAACTTTTTCACGAAGATTTTTAAGTGCTAGTCATAAAATTACTTAACTATGACAAAAAAATACTATCTATTCAAGTTAATCCCATAAATGAATTTGTAGAAATAAATCAATAGGCTTTCTTTCCATACAGAAATAAACTTAGAAGACATTATCATAATTAATAATACTTTATTAAATAAGTCACGCTAAATATATGTGGTCTTCCGCACCGTTTGCCTTGGCCGTTTAGATTGTTTTGATTAAGTTAGGACATTTAAGTAATCTTAATAAATCTAAAAATATAAATAAACTACATAAATAATGTATTGTGTAAAATAAAGTTATGTAAGAACGTTAACGCTATAGCACAAACATTTAATTTTCATTTTATTTTTAATAAATTACAGTAATATTAGAAGTGAAATGATTTATCATGATTAGAATTAATAGTTTAAATTTACCATTTATTATAGGTAAGTCACGCGCCCGTAGATTAATAAATCTACAACACAGCAATCTATTGCTTTGATTGTCGTGTTGGTATATAAAAGATAAATAAACTTATTTAGTGGATTTAAGAACTTAAACGGCGGCATTATTGTCACGATATGCTTTGAACGATAGTGGAAATCAACCCGTCAGATCAAAAGCACCGCAAAAACGTACGGCGTAAGTTTAACGACTTTACCTACTTGGAGAGTTTGAAGCTATTTTTCGAAGCAGGTTGCATTTTAACTCGACGCACCTAAGCAGTCTGAGCACTATCATACTTAGACACCAATGTACGAAATAAAAATAGAGAGGGAAGAAAATGAGCAATTCACCCTTCAAAGACTCTTGTTTATCTTCTGATATTACTACCCCTCTTCCTCTGACGGGTTTACACAGCCCTGTACTATTTTGTGCTTTGAAAAAAATTGACTGTCTTTTTAAAATTACTTTTTTGTTGTTTCATATTCTAGATAGACATATGCTACCAAAGAATTTTTTTAATCTACATCCTGACAGGAAGACTCCTACAAGCCATTTTAGTGACCAAGTCAAATAGCTTAAGATGTATAGTATTTAAGCTATAATTTAACACATAAATTTACAAAAAAAAAACTAATCCAAAATAAAAATAATAATTTTGTGACCCTGTAGGACTATTTTTGGAATTATTTAAGAATGCGTGGTTTTTGTTTTAACGCTATATCTTTAAAACTCGCTGAATGGGGAAATCCTATCTTGACCTTCCGTGACGTCACAGGTAGGCTGATCTCTCTTTGACTTATTTAGAAATAGATTTGTGGAATAGATAGTTTTAATCATATATAATCACCCACCATAAGCTCATATAATTTAAATGTGGCAATTAAAGGAACAGCTGAGAAAGGGCCTGGTGGGACTATGTTTTAATTGTCTGAAATCCTCGGTCCCGGCACGGATCTATCTGATTGCCCAAACCCTTCCTTCACCTCTGACAAGACGTGTATTAATTACAATTTGTGAATGTGTGGAATGCCAGGCCTCTACCGTGGTTCGGATTCCACGTTAAACTGTAGGTCCTCCATTTCATCTCACAATCACCCTACCATTACACATTTGCGTAAGTGCGTATAACCCGAACGGATAGTAAGACGCGGCGCTAATAATAATAATAATAATAATAATAATAATAATAATAATAATAATAATAATAATAATAATAACTGTCTGAATTAACCACAACCCTAGCCCACTTTGATGGCAGAATTTTCTAAGCAGAAGTATTGCTCCTAAGATCTCGCAATAAACAACTTCCGATGAGTGGGATTTCGGGGTCAGAATTCCAGTCGGATTTAATGAGGGTGTTTTTTTTTTGTTTTTACTAATTGGTTTTTCACTCTCTCCCCACTGAGATGAGTGTACACTTCCTCTAAATTCAACCTTTCTTGTCCCTAACTCATTAAAATAATTATTACATATGCTTATAACCAGAACGGGGGGTGAGACGCAGGAACAAAAAAAAAAAATCCACCCGACACAGAACTCAATCACATTCCAAACTAAGTCTCAACAAAAATATAATAAATATTATTTTTTATAATTATATATGGCTTGAATATTATTAACTATGTATTACGTTATTAAAAAATAAATTAAAATATATAGATTAAATTTAAGACAAAGGATACTTGGTAGAATTATTTACAACAATTATTTTACTTAAATGAACGCACTCCAACACCGTGTTTTAAGTGATAAAGGAAGGTTAATAGGAGTATTGAGGTAAATGGTTCAATTTCAAGGAATATTTAATTCAAGTTAGTCTGTAAATCGTGTTGTGATATTACTCCGTGCTTATAAAATAGTCGATAAATCCTAGTAAAGAATTTTTTTTTTTACGGTTTGTTCGTGACCACATATTTTCTTCCCTGTATGACTAAGTTGATTATTATCGTGAGGCATCTATGAGTAAGCGTCCCGGTCATTCCGTGTAAGAGTAAGAGGGGTGAATCATTGTACCCTAGACGGGCCAGATGATGTGACCTCACCCTTACACCCTCAGTCACGAGACTTGGCCTAGGGCGACATCAGGAAATGAAGAGGTATTAAAAGTGAATGAGGGATAATTCATTAATTGGAGTGAGCCCGCCAGGTATGAATGTCTACAAACGGCTCGGCCATCAATTTTGGACGAGCTTGTATTGGATTGGATGGAATCCATCACTATTTTTCGGGTCATCCCAATTTACATCAATTACTATTTTCAGCTTGTGGCCTTGGTAATTTTTTTATTCAAGCCATATAATTGCTAAGCCTATTGTAGCTTCATATGCCTTATGATCTAACTTAAAACCAGGACAGGCACAACATCCAGTTCCCAACAGTTAATTTATCAATGTGAAAGGGTAAATCCATATTTCATCAATGATAAATTTTCGGCCATGCTTGGAATCGAACCTGGGGCCCCTAAGTTAGTAGGCAGACACGCTACCGACTGAGCTAAGGTATCGGACTACTCGTCCCAATGAATGAAGAATTGTGGAAGCTGAATTAGATTCAGGGAATCATTATTTGCCTCGTGGGGACGGAATATAAAGTTACCTTTCAGCTCAAGTATAGGCAGTAGATCCTCCCAAATCCGATCTCTGAATATCCGAACCTCCCGACATGTCTCTTCAGTATGTATAACAGCCTCCTAATTTAGGACCTATGGACATTTTTTCAGCTAAAGAAGTGGAGAGACTTAGTAACCAAGGCTACGATGTCGTCTTAAAAAACATACAACTATTACAGACTCGTTTCACCATCAACACATCTGTTTTCTGATCAAATATTTCGTTGGATGTTGCCTTAAGGTGGGGTGCTAGTGAGCGCGAATTTAGTGCGCTAATTTTGCAGTTTTTATAGCATAAACATTTTTTGGTCAAAATAAATCAAATTTTTCTTCTATAGAAACATATAGTTTAGTTTTCTGCACATGCTAATATCAACAGTTTTTGAATATCTGGCATGAGCATGGTGGCATTTGGTGACAAACTTTTTAAATTAAGAGAAAAAGTTGTCATTAAATTCCAGGACACATCTGACAGATATTCAAGGACTGTTGAGATTAGCATGTGCAGAAAACTAAATTATATGTTTCTATAGAAGAAATATTTGATTTATTTTGGCCAATAATGTTTATGCTATAAAAACTTCAAAAATACTGCCCTAAACTCACGCTCACTAGCACCCCATCTTAACTAAATTGAGCACTCTATGTAAAAGAAAAACAATTAAATATTTCTTATAAAACCATAATACTTCATGCTTTTTATTTGTTTTTTTGTGTTTTCATAAAGTTTTTTTTAATTTTCTTACTGGCCGACCTCTTTTTGTGTTACGTCCATGTTCCAGTCCCATGGATGATGGACAATCGGAGGCCGACTGTAAAAATGATGAATTGGGGAGGCCGAGGACCCTAATCTGACTATAGTGGATGGGGTATAGAGTTATTTTTTAGCTCGTTCAAAATATTGAACTATTGTGGGGTGTAAATTCAGGTTATAGGACCCTGCTGCGCTACCAAATGATTCCTATGATATTGAACATGGTGTTAATGGTCCTACGCAGTGGCGTGTAGTGGAGTGTTGCAAGGGAAGCAGACCTTGTTAAAACTGTACCTGTGATACGTTATCTCCCACTTGGGCCCTATTTGACCAATCATACGTAAATGCTCTGCTCTACATACCTCACACGGGAATTTATTCCCCTCGATACCTGACCAACGATTGTTCTACTGAGGGGTGTGAACAATTCACAGGTACAGTTTAAACTAATACTGTTTACCCTGGCAACAGTTCACGACACGCTACTGGACTCCTACTAAACAAATAGGTAGGTACTAAAGCTATAGTAATTATGTTTTTTAAATTCTATATATGTTGTTTTAGATTAATTTCCTTTGTTTCCAATGTTATTGTATAGTTTGTATTTAGAAACACGCGTCAAATATTCCCCCCCCTCCTAAATTCCTTGGTAGAATTTGTTTTATTTTTAATACAAATATATACATAACGATTTGGGAAAATTCACATGAACACTTCTTAAACGCACCCGCATCGGTGAGCACACGGAATAAACGTCAGTATCTTCTAGTCTAGTTGTAGTTGACAATCGATTAAATGTTTCCAGGCATTTGTTTAAAGTTTGTTTCACTTTGATGTAATCAAATCAGTTAGGAAATAATATTTATGGCGTTGAAAAAATATTGTTCCAATATAAAGATCGGTTAAGTGATTAAATTTCCAATGAACGAAATCCATAATAGTACGTTTTTATAAGACCTTTCCTAAATATTGAATAAAAATACAATCACTAGTGAAACTCGTAAAAACTCTTAAATCTTAATGTCTTAAAATATATAGGCTACTTAAATAGTGATGCGTTTTAAATAAGGTCTGAAAGTAGGCCAAAGAACGGGGGCAGTGCTTAAACTTGGAGTGTTAACGTTTTAATTATTACGTTTAACACAATGTCTATTAACTGCATTTTTTAACACTGGCGATAAAGAAGGAAATGCACCCACATAATTTTGAATAGGAGATATGAAAACCGAAATCGATAAACAGCATGTGAAAAATTACCCCAAGTTCACTTGCCCGGGGTTCAAAACTTATTAGTTGGCAATCCAGTTTATTGCCAGACTGACGACCTAAACCATGTTTCCACCGATGCGGGTTCGGGATATCAGCTTTAATAAGGTCAAGACACCTTAGCTAAGTCAGTAGCGTGACTGTATACTAAGCTGAAGGCACCGGGTTCGATTACCGGCATGGTCGAAAAATATATCATTGATGAAATGTGGGTTCACCGTTCACAGTGATGGATTATCGGCGAGGGGGGGGGGGGGGNGGGGGGGGGGGGGGCTGGATGTTGTGTCTAGTCTAGATTTGAGTTGGTTTATAAGTCGTGTGTTGATCAGACGGTGAGATGAAAGAAAAACTTTGTTCAATGTTTATCGGTGATATATTATTTATATAAGCATCGATACTCTTTCAGTCTATGAGGTCACTCTCATAATACTTACTATTTCTGTTGGGAGAGGTTAAGGTTCAAATCCCGATAGTGATTAATGAGGGAGCTTTTTCACTTGATTTCCAACTCTCCGTCCATACAAAGGCGTGTATATTTCCTTTTTAGATTACACTTTGCTAATCCCTAGACTACTATTAGTAATATGTTGATAGCCCGGACTTGATGGACACAAAAACTATAGTACAGCAGAACCTCGATAGTCTGGACATTTGGTAATCCGAACGCACCTTAAGTAAAATAGCCCAAAATACAGATGTATGAAAAATGTAGAAAACATGAAGCAACGCTATTTAAAATGAACGTTCTAGCGAGAAGAGCGCGTGAGTCCACTGTGACGATTATTTTAGTTAGCTATTAACTTTTTAGTTATTTTTTTTACTATTATCAATTAGTGATTATATTTTTTTATCAAAATATTACACAGCCTATCTTTTTTCGTCTTAATCCTCCAAATTAGTAAAAAAAAAAAATACTGTATATATATTTAAAAACCAATTATTTTACTATACCTTATAATATTATATTCTATTTGTCTTGTTTATAAAATAAAATATATATTTGCTAATCCGAACGAGTTAATAATCCGAACCACCCCCAGTCAAAGTTCTACTGCATATTTTAAATAAAATTAGCTATTTCTATAATATTTTACAGTCTTTATTAAGTGAAAGGAGGCGGTTAAGGAGGAGGGAGGGGGGAATCCCATGTTTCCAATGACGAGAAGTCCGCATGCACACAGAGGATTGTTTACTTTCTTCAAACACGATGCAAACAAAAGCAAAGTGTTTCAAGAGCAAAGACGTCTGAGGTAAAGTACAGCTGTGTAAGGTTGGTAACCATGGCGACAACATGGCCGCCCGTGTTGACACAGGAACAAGACGCACGTCTCTGTAAAGTGTTCCGTGCCATCTTACTGTTAATTCGTATTTCAACCAAATTGAGAAAGAGTCCAAGACTGGAATAACACGAACAAGATTGTTCAAGAAAAGGAGATATTTTTAATTTGGGGAGATTTACAAAGGGACAGAAAATTAATTTTGTCTTTTACAATGGATGTTATAGGTTTAAGTTTAAGTTTAGTTTTTATAAAACAGTCTACTTTCATTTGTACATTAAAATATATAGCGAACGCTTATATTTTTACGTATTGTGAAGACATTCCTAAAACAAATGTATAGTTGAATGTTTTTTGTTGGATGCAGACATCAAGGCCGGAGCCAGGGGTGGTTGGGGATTCATTATGGTTCAAACAATATCAAAATTAAGATACAAGTACAAATTAAGGGGCTGTGTTACCATAAAAATCACTTCAGATAGCTTCTAAAGGTGTTAAATATCTAGAATTTTTCCTAGCCTTCGGCAGTTATGGTGCTATGTTGCAAAAAAAAAACACTTCAGACAGCTACTAGAGGTATTTAATATTTATAATTTTTCCTCGCCTCTGGTAGTTAGGTGGTTTACGTTGTCATAAAAAACACTTCAGATAGCTTCTAGAACTGTTTACGATTTATATTTTATTTCTAGATTCCAACAATTGAAGGATGTGCCCACCAAACCCCTTCTGAAATTATTGGCTGGCTACGGCCTTGGCAGACATACACATACATACATACATACATACATACATACATACATACATACATACATACATACATACATACATACATACATACATACATACATACACCAACATTCTCCGCACTTCCCCATCTTTGCATACTTCCTTCGCTTCAACAACATCCAAAACTTGTCTTATATTTTAATATTTTAAGGAAGAGAAACCACACAAAAACGAGAAGATGACAACGCCGTTTCCCACCAGTAAGCATGCAGTTCCCTCAGAGGTGATATCCAGTGTAACCTGGATTTACTTGTCTCTCTACTTGGGATTGTAACTAATCACCCCTCGAAACTAGGGATATCAACAAGTAAACGCTCTTATTCCCAGCATGGGCTACTCAAAAACAAAATCAACAGACTCTACCTAACAAAATAGTATGACAAGGCGAGTTTGTGAATGACGTCAGCTCCCTCACTTCCCTCGGAGCAATAAGAGACCTTCTCCACCTGAAAGGTATTTCTATTATTCACGAGTGGTGAGTGAGAGGTTGAGTCACACGTTAAGCTTCCGTGACCCCCCACTTCCCCTGCTCCTACACACACTAGCACGCACGGTTTGTTGCAAGGGATTAGGGAAAATTTCGCCCGGGAAAACTGCGCCCTCATATCAATCATCACACCATTAGGTTGGGAAAAGTGCGCTCCACACACTGTTTTACACATTTACATAACAAGTACGCCCAAGGACCTAACAAAGTGTTTGAGGAGTCTAGCCTAGATTCAAGAAATAATTAGTAATAATAGAAATAATTAGTTTGGTAACTTCAATTTATACGTTCACATAAAATGCTTATTTCATTGAAAAACCTAACCTAACCTGACCTGACCTGACCTGACCTGACCTGACCTAAGCAACAGGCAAAGAGACAGGTGCGATCAATCGATGCATTTTGACCTCCTCAAGACCTCATGATTTGCGATGAGTCGATTTGAAATACCCACCCTCCTAAACAAAAGGATGCGATGAACCGATCTACGCCGGTGAAAATGGTAAGATCTCGAGGAAAGTGAGGAAAGTTCGCCCACACGACCTTGTTAAAAATATTTAGGTGATACAGACAAGGTCGTGTGGGTGCGCTTTTCCCACCTATTAGCGTGATGATTCATGCGAGGGCGTAGATTTCCCTTTTTTCTGGGGAAGCGCAGTTTTCCCGGGCGCAATTTTCCCGACACCGTTGCAAGACATGAATCACAAGGTCTCGCTAAGGGATGTGATTTTCAAAGAAAAGCAGACATGTTTTATTAATTTATGCTATCGAAAGAAACACTGTATTCACATCCAATCAGCAGGATGTAGTCCTAGGTCTACGAAGATCCCTTATAATACAATAGACATTTAAAATTAAAATAACCCACCTCGGTGGCGTAGTAACGCGCTAGTTTAGTGTTGAGCTAGAAGGGGGGTGCTTTATCCTAAAATGGTTTTCCACTCTCCCTCCACGCAAATGTGGGTTCACTTCCTCTAAATTCTACCTTCCCAATCCCTAACCCATTAGCGTAATAGCGTAAATAGCACTTAAGCGTATAACTCGAACGGGTAATAAGACGCGGTGCTAAATAAATAAATAAAATATTAAACTAGATCTGTATTAGGGGTGTGTGAAGCCTCGAAACTTCGACCTCGCTTCGAAACAGATTACGGCTTCGAAACCTCACCATTAATGATATTCACAGCCAAAATACCCGATTTATGTTCAATTATTGCCATTTTTAGCTGTTTTGTACGTTACAAATTAATATTTATATTGAAAAATCTGAAGTAATTGAATTGAATGTTATGATAGTAACTTTGTCAGATTAACACGAAATATTACAAACAAATGTACAATAAAATATTTCCCAACCAATTTTAATTCATAAAGTAATTTAAATAGCCACAGTATGATATTTTTTCAAGCATAAAACAAATAAAAGAAAATATTTGAACTTCTATTCAGCTTCGAGAATATTTCATATATTCGATTTAGAGTTCGCTTTGAATTGAAAAATTGGACTTTGCACGCCCCTAATCTGTATAATAAAAATCATGTGAGGTTTGCTTGTCTGTCCAGTGATTTTCTCAACTTCCCAGTAAGGTACTGAGCTAAAACTTAACCCACTGAATACTTAGATGTTGTACTTACCCACAAAAATTCTTCGTGGGAAATCCGAAATTGCACCTGTCGGGGACCGGCCTAACCCAAAGTTCAATATTCATCACCTATTGAGGATTTGAACATGGAATCTTTAAGACAAAAATATCTCCAAACCCGTTTCGGTGACCACACGGTCCAAGACGTCACTCTCGCAATAAACCAGACTACCAATGACTGGTAGATTGGGTTCGATCCCAATCGGGTGTATTGAGGGTTTTTTCCTAGATGGTTTTCCATTCTACCTCCACGTAAATGCGGGTACACTTTTTATTGATTAAACCTTCCTCGTCCCTAACACATTTTAGTAATTTGTACACAGGCGTATAACCAAAAGGTATATATAATATAAATCCAACATTTTATTAGGTGATTCATGTCACAGGCGAGTAAACTTGATACATTTCCCTTTATTTATCTCAGCTGAAAGTCACTGTAAGACAACATATAATTGCCACGCACATAGTTATACAAGGATGCCAAACACAAGCGTACACACACACACAGTCACTCATCTCCTCGTGGTGTAGAGCAGTCGACGGAATCCTCCTTCCCAAGGGACAACTACTGGCGGAGGCGGGCTGAGAATCAATTAGCTACCGCTCAGCAACAGAGCTATTCTATAATCTAGTTCCTTACACAAAGAAGTTTTTGTTCCCAAAAAGAATTAGTTTTCATCTTAATTTTCAGGTAAATTCCGGTTCGGTTTGTGTTACTTAACTTCGTCAGCTTACGATAAAATGTTTTGGTGAATCTTTACTCGTCTATAAAGAGAAAATATTTATAGAATAGAGGTTAAAGACATAAAATAAGAATGAAAAATTTAAGTTTAAAAAAAAGCACAAAAGTGAGAAAGTTTGTTCCATTATTTTAAAATTATTGACATAATAAAATAGTATTTATATTATGATATTACTAGCAGTACCCGGCGTTGCCCGGGGTAACCACGCAATGCTTTTCTTTGCTTCTACAGACAGAAAAAAAAAATCTCTTCATTTTATTTCTTCCAACCCAGTTTTTTTATTAATTAAATATATATGTAAAATATTAAATTCCTGTTTCTAGGTGCACAGTTGCTACTAGTTTTTAAAATGTCATTGTTTAGTAGTTGTATTTGTTTATTTTTCACAAGTTAAACACCATAACTATTGACGACTTAGTCAAAGGGAGATATATATGTGTGAGGGGGATGGATTAGAGAAAATGTACTGCCATAACAAACAGATGGGATGAGAAAATCAAAGCAATAAGCCATCTTTTTTGAAAATCCACACTAGGGCACAGACAAAGGATTCCTTGTCCACGCTCCAGGGATAAAATCTAAGCTTTAACCTCACTGTCACCGATAATCCATTTTATTGTAAATGAAGCCTTAGACCACGTAATTAAAAATTCGGGTACGGAACGGAAGTTCACTGACAGGTTTCTTAAGAATTTATTCTTCTCAAGATATCTACAGATCCATCACAGACTCTGCTTGGATACGTGTGAACACGGAAAGATCCCTGGATACCTAAGTAGTCGAGATTTGGCGCGCTAAGTAAAAGTTCCCGGGTTCGATTCCCGTGTTGAGGTGTGATTTTTTTTTTTTAATTTAGTTGAATTCTTAAGTAAAGTTCACACTTCACCAATGACAACCTATTTTTGTTTTTTTTATAAAATTTAGTACTATCTTCTATCTTGCTATTTATATTCTGAATATTAAATAGACAAGTAAAACTACTTTATTTGTGAAAATTAAAATTTTAACACAAAATATAAATGATTTATTTTGCGATCGTATTTTTTGTCGTGTTCTAGTGGTAATCCGTATTTTGTAGGCCACGTGTTAATCAGTTCATACTGGGATAGTATGCTTTGTGTAAATCCTTTTTTATTTGCTCACAGCCTGGCGTAATCTGGATATCCAGAATTTATTAATACTGCTCGGAAGTCAAATATAGAGCGGAAAAACATATCAGTGCTCAACAGATTATAAAACTTCATTGTTCTGAGGCTTATTGTTATGAACTAAATACGTTATAGCCACAACCGTATTTTTTTTAAATGTATAGAAACCCTATTTTCATTTCACTAGACTAGTTGACCGAGAGTAGCAAGGTATTATTTTAACTTGGCACTTTAGCATATTGTCTATATGTCACTGTTCGGATAATTGTCAAATGCGTGGACCAATTTTAACGGAATTTGCCAGGGGCATTCTTTGAATCAAGGCTGAAGGATGTAATTACATAGTTTTCCAATCTGGCTATCCGTTTAAATATGGCAGCTGCTCAAAGGGATTTTAATTTATATCTCATCAGGCCGCTCAAAGGGGTTTTCGTTTAATATCTCATCACAAGGCATTTGCATTTAAATATATGCATTTGATTGAATACCTAGAACACGATTTTTTAATGTTGACATATATTGCGATAATGACGTCTTAAACCGCGTGAACAATGTTTATTCTCTATAAATGCAATGTACTATTTAATATATTATTAATTTGTTTTCTGTCTAACTTGACCACCAAAGAAAAAAAAATTGTATGATGCACCACACATAATTTCTCCCACTTTTATTTTAAAATGGACATTTACTAAAAACTCATAAGATTTGTGAAACTAAATAATAGGTCTATACATTGTTGTAGAAATATTACACCAAAGATCATAAATAAAATACACTGTTACTCTATGGCATTAGGAACTAGGAACACTGTTACAGAAAAATTGGGAAAAGAGAAACATCTTTGTCCACCAAAGAGCATAAGAATCAAATTCATTTTCAAAGACCTGCACTATAAAGTAGATAATTTTCTTATAGCTCAGAAATTATTGGTTTTATAAAAATATATTTACAATAAAAGATTTGTATCTTTAATAGCACTACAACTTTACAAAAATAAGTTATTTCGTATCTCAAATATTTACGAAGCAATGAAGAAAATTGGAAATTTTTTCATATGTAAAATACCCTCAAAGTCATTTTCATGAGAAAATGAAAATTTCCATATTATTTATAGTGATAAACTGTGTCTGTATATAAAATGTAATCAAAATCGTTTGAGCCAATTTCAAAAAAATCTATGTTCTCTTTTTGCCCATCAGTAAACTACCCTTACATTTAGGCTTGGATAGTTCTAATTCCAAAAATCCTTCGGGGGGCGTAGGGGGGGGAGACTTTATGAAAATCCCAGATACCAAGTTTTAGCCCAATCGGTAAAAAAAATTTCAGCTCTTGCCCGAGGTACAGAAATCCAAAGAGAAATCTTACGACCGTACTAACGATAAAAACATGACTTAATTCTTAACAAGATGTACTTAACATTTTTTGAATGAATAGAGTGAGGTCTACTGTTCACAGAACTAATAGTTATTTCTAATCAACCAAAACTATGTGGTAACTATTTATGAGATTATATTGACTTAGAAAATATTACCTGTAAATTGTTTCTTAAATATTTCACAAATATTTTATTATATACCTTTGCAATTCATGTTAAAGTGGAGAAAAATAAAATCGCACGTTCATTACAAAAAATAACTCAAAAGGCTCCCACTTAAAGGTAGAGCCTATTCCATATAATGTTGTTTATTAAGGTATTATAATATTCACACTTATCTATAGTAGGATTCTGGGAGGAAGAAACTTATATAAACAAACCCACTTCGTTTTTAGGTCAAGATTGATATTATTTACTTTATTATCAGTTTAAATTTATAGATTCATAATTTTTTTGTTTGCTACCGCGTCTTACTACCTATTCATGCTATACAAAGATATTTATACTTGACTTTTGAATCAGTGAAAATTATTTTAGTGGCGTTTATAACTGTCAGTAAAAGTTTATTCCCATACAAATCTGACTGTATCTACCCGCACCAGTGACTGTACTAAAATGACCCCACGCTTTGTCATAGTTTTTTGTTTTGTTTTAGAAAGGTTGAATTTAGAGGAAATATACCCAAATTTGCTTGAAAGTAGAGTGGAAACACATGCTTCGGTGGCCTCGTGGTCGAACGCGCTACTATCGTGTTAGACTAGACTGCCTAAAATGGGGAGATTGGTGTTGGGTGCACTGAGGTTGGTTTTCCCTAAATGTCTTTCCACTCTCCCACCACGCAAATGTGGGTGCATTACCTCTAAAATTAATCATTCCTAATCCTAGTACGTATGTGTATAGCCCAAACCGGTAGTAAAACGCGGTTCTAAAAAAAATTTTAGTGGAAACACATTTAGCAAAAACCACCCTCAGTAAAACCGGCCGGGACTTGAACCAGAATCATCGGCAGTCCAGTCCAGCGAGAGTGACACCTTGGACCATGTGACCACCGAAGTGGATGTTAGTGAAATAATTAAGGTTACTAAAGAAAATCCTTCCATAAAATGGCTTGTGTATGTTTCAAATTAAAAAGTTCAATGAACCTATGTAATGAAATACTCAAGGCATTATTTTGGAATCAAAGATATACGGTATCTTTAAAATACATACCACTTCCCTCCAAAATAAATTAATCTTTTAGTTATTGATTTATTTTATTTTATTGAATGGGAATTAATTGGTTTTAATTAATGTTATGTTGTAATAACTTTTTTAATTGATTAGATTTCAATATTTTTATAAGATATTTTGTTTTGTTTATTTTTACTTTCTCTCTATCTTACAGGTAGAGAAAGTATGGTGATCTTCAAAAAAATCGAACTCGAGATTTTGATGAAT
>CABFWB010000241.1:0-50656 GCA_902151455.1 Timema bartmani
ATACATACATATATACATACATACATATATACATACATACATAGATGCATAGATGCATACATGCATGCATCTCATAATACGCCGCTAAATCAATCATAGTTGTTGACTTGTCCCTTTGCCATGTACACAAGTGAACGTTTTTGTGCTTAAACCATGTGTTTGACACAAAAGGTAGGGTTCAAACTTTAACCTTCTCGCCAATGGCTAGCCAGACTTGACGAATTTGAAATTTAGTCGACATGAGCACCGATGCAGGTATGATATTTTTTAATAGGCCTACCATTAATTTAATTTATCTTTAATTTGTCAATTTTTAAACTAGAGGGAACACCTCATCATTCTATTAGTAGTAAATAGTCTTATATTAAGAAGTTTAGAAGATTTACCTGGAGATTACAATTTTGTAGTTCACAAAATGTTTAAAATCATATCCGTTTTATGTAAAAAAAAACCTAAAATAAATATTATCTTAAGTATATTAATTATTTACGTTATAAATTCAAAATGTTCCAAATTTATTAAGTTATTAAAAACTTTAATACGAATAACTGTCAAGCCTTTATAATTTTTCTGAAATGATTAAGTTAAGATTTCAATATAATCAATTTAAAATGTGTATAAAAAAAAAACCTAGCAATTAATAAAATTAATATGTTCATATGGCCTACGCTTGAATGTTTAGTAGGCTGAAAATCTTTTCTTGGGATTGAATTCAACCATTTCTTCTTAATACTTTCTTTATTTGGAAAACCAAACACGTGGATTTTAGGTTTATTTTTATAGGCCTAGTTTACCCGGCAATTTGATACACAAAACTTACCAACCATCTTTAAATATAAATAAATTCAGTATTAAAACATATAGCCAAATAAGAATACACAAACAAAGAATTATTTTTTTTTCAGAATGCACTTGAAAATGTATATAACACTTCAAAACATAGCACCCGCCTCGGTGGCGTAGTTGGCTAACGCGCCAGTCGTGTTGAGCCAGACCACCAAGGATAGGGAGATCGAGGTTCGAATCTCGGTCGGGTGAATTGGGGTGGTTTTTCCTAAGTGGTTTTCCACTTTCCCTCCACGCAAATGCGGGTTCACTTCCTCTAAATTCAGCCTGCCCAATTCCTAATCCATTAGTGTAACTAGTACTTAAGCGTATAACCCGAACGGGAAATAAAACGCAGTGCTAATTATTATTATTATTATTATTATTCAAAACATAGCCTATCTCGCACTAGTTACACAATCCAGATAAACCACAATATAATACGCACAACACATTTGAATTTTATTAAAATAAATCTTAATTAATCATTTTAAGCGCTAAACACATAAAAACATATAAAACCATACTAGTTCGTACTCATCCTGAACCACACACCATTAATTTAGCCGCTAAACTGGCAGCTTGTGAGAGGAAAGAAAGGAATTCCTGTCGAGACAGATGACCGCAAGCCCCTGACGTCAAGCTGTTCACATACACTAGCGAGCAGGCCTTGCCTTTAGATGGTATTGCCAGTATACCTTTGCTCGTGTCACTAAGAAGAAAGGCGGTGCACCAATACACCATATCATACCATGGGTGACCTGGTGGTCTAGGGGTAAGGTGTCAGACTTCTGTGCTGAGGGTCCGGGGTTCAATCCTCGGTCCCAGCACAGATTTATCTGATTGCCAAACCCTTCCTTCACCTCTGGCAAGACGTGTATTAATCACAACTTGTGAATGTGAGGAATGCCAGGCCTCCACCGTGGTTCGGATTCCACGTAAGACTGTAGGTCCTCCATTTCATCTCACAGTCACCCTACCATTGCACATTAGTGTAAGTGCGTACAACCCAAATGGGAAGTAAGACACGGTGCTAATAGTAATAATAATAATAATAATAACATATCACACCATAAATTAAAAGGGTTATTTAAAGGCTTTTCTTGAGAGTGTGAAAATAAAACATTGCATTGGAACACTAAGTTTGATTAGTTTGACTTGTTTTAAAAGTTTTGTGTTTCAAAATATTTAAGCGGTTACATATATTGTCATTTGGTTTACTTATTAATTAAAACAAGTCTAAAAAATAAAACAATAAAATATGTTTACTAAATTTTATAATAGATTTAGAAGTAGACATAAATGATGATTAATTTTATTAAAAAAGAAAATACATTTTCTTAAAATATAAGTTTTTCATATTGATCTGAATTTCATGAAACTAATATTTGAAACACAAGTTAAGGCTTCATGACACTAAAACTGACTAAAAATTTATTTTGACTAAAGATTATACTATTTTCTAAAATAGGATAGTTACTTAATGGTACATACTTGTCTTATATGCTTTGCTATATTTTGGAATTAAATTCCCAAAAATCAATCATCACTCAACTAACCTTAATTTTTTTTATTTAGAAAAATCAATATTTATTCTTATTTATCATGTAAAACACTCTCCAGTATACCTCATCTTTAAAAATAACTTAATCAGTTTAAAAAACCTCAATTTTTCAAAAATTAATCTTTAAGAATTTTTACCCCAAAACTTAAGTATATAATGTTATTTGCCCAGTCAAACAAACGCTATACATCTATTTTAAACAACATATTTAAAATTACTTCAGAAAAATTTTGAATTTTCAAAAAATCATTCTTTAGTAAATTACACTTGGGTTGAAGGCTTGAATAAACAATTAAATAAGCTCCCTTAGGCATTACAATGTAACATCTAAATACAAAGCCCCAGGGATAGACAGATGTACAAACATGGCTACATACAGAATTGTAAAACCAATATTTTTTGGGGTCCGGGAGCTCATAAAACGTCAAGATTCATCATTCATCATCGACATTTTTTCACGCTTACAACACTTTCTATATATGAGAAATCAAAAAACTAATAAGGTTCAGGAGTCTCTCAAAGTTTTTTTTTTTACTAAAGTCTACAGGAGAGATGGATGAATAAGGTTGGTATATTCATTGTTCCGGGTAGTCGAGGATATTTCGAAATGTCCGAGGATATCCCGGCCTCTCGACGCAACCACCGTTGACAATAAACAACGACAAACCACGACCAACAATCGATCACTCTCGACTGTGGTTCCATGGGTCGTGAACCGGGGGTAAGAGGATGGAAGGTCAACATCTATATCACGTGTTTGTGTGTGTGTGTGTTTGGGGGATTATTTTTTGTACATGTGCTGAGGGAAGAGACTCATAAAACTAGAGTGAGAGCCGTGATTTAATAAAGCATAATCCGTTTACAGTAAAGCTGTCATTACTTGGGCTATTTTTATATCATATTCTTATAAAGTTTGTTTCAAAATAGGCCTATTTGTTTGTGATAGAAAAAATACATTTGCTGCAACTGAGGAAAATGATAAAATAGTTTACATAATGTGTTTACTTACTCACGTAGAGAAAGTATTGTAACCAGGAAAATATTTTAACCTAAGGTTATGATTAATATTGACGTTTTATGTTCCCCCGAACCCAAAATTTAATCTAGCCGTTATTTATATATGTGTTTATATATTTATGTCTGTTTTTGGGCCCACAATAGAAATGGTTTGGTGGATTTTGTTCTAGATTTAAATTTAAATGTTATATGATAATATTTCCATGCATTTTTGTTTGTTTTTTTAATCCCCAAATTAAGGGTAGTTTACAAATGTTTTTTTTAAATATATTTTAGAATTTTCCAAACTAGCTATATTTTACTTAAAATGAATATTTGGGAAATGTGTAACATGACAAATAAAACCATAAACTTGTATATATTTGGGGGAAGGGGGAGCTGGGGGATCCATAAGAGTCTGAACATTGATGCTCTTTTTAAACTGTCATGTTCTTAATTCAAATATTTTTATGTAACAATTTATATAATTTATTTTTACATATGTTATTATCTTGTTATAATATAAGGAACGTAGCCTACTTGGTTGGTTCCCTTTCATGTTTAAACTCAATTTGTGGACTGTGGTTTCAAAGATTCTTTTTAAAATTGTTTGGATGACATATTTGTTTTTGGATTGTAAATTATACAAATTGTTCAACTTGATGTTGAACATCATAATTTGATATAGTTTTGATATATGTCTGTCTGTCTGCATGAATTATTCAAATACATCTAAACATTTTATAAATATAAAATTGGCAAGCCGATAGCTCTTAAGATTATGTTCTCTTTAAAAGTCCTAAAAATGAATATTTAATATTACGCATTCAAAATAGTGGATCGAATTAGGCCAAAAACATTTAAAATGAATAATACCTTTTCCATATCGTATACTGTTACAGTTACGTGTAACTTTAATTTGTTCTGAATTCTTAACAACTAATTATTTATTACATGTTAATCTTCTTTCTTTTTTAATTAGCACAAATAATCGATAGTACGAAATTGTGTATAAAGAATTTATAACTTAAACCTCCAAATAAATTTCAGATTTTAACACATATTTGGATTGTAATCTATATTTTGCTATATTTTTCAGAAAATGGTAAGCTATAAACAATCAGGCTAGCTCATCATCGAGCGAAGTGGTGTTGAAAATACTGGGTATAAGCAGCAGTGAACATTCGTCGCGGCTGGTTTTGCGGGTACATAAGATAACACGTGACATGAGTCGGGCTGTGGAGGGGGAGAGGATAGGGGCGAGTCCGTGTTTCTTCTTGAATATTCGTACGCACATAAAAGACTGCTCTTGAAGTTTAATTCTTTTCTTTTCTAGCATTTGAAGTTGTCGAATGTGTTGATGTATTATTTAACGCGAGCGAAATAGCGGGCAAATGCTAGCTTATAAAACATTAAAGAAAATTTTTGGCAGAACACACTAAAGAGGCTTGAGTTTTTCACCTTGAGAAACTTTTTTCTACAGAAAGATTATAATTTTGCATATTACAAAAAAAAAAAAGAAAAGCATCTACTGCCACACAGTATATACAACTTTATCCCACCTCTATTAATTTGTTAACACATCACTTAGTCTTTTGACCAAAATAATCTCGGTGAGCTCAATAAAACACTGGAGGAAAAAATTACACACTAATGAAAAGTGGCACTGGATAAGAGACAAATTAAGATGGCTCTATTGTAGAGCAGTGCCATGAAAAACTCAAAGATCCCGGGTTCAATCCCCGTGTCCAGGCTATCATTTTTCTCTCCAATTGATAATATCAGGATTGTTCCTGTGGATGACAATCGCGTATCAATTTGTAGTATATTAACTAATTACTAAAGCCAAGCATCGATTGTCGCATGTTCTAACTCACGTATTAGACTGGACCGCCGGTGATGGAGAGGTTAGGGTTAAAATTCCTGTGGGGCTTACTATGGATGGTTTTTCCCTAATTATTTTCCCTCTACCTGCATACAAATGCGGGTATATTTCCTATAATATTTTACCTACCTCATTCCTATTCTTTTAGCATGGTTAATCCATGTGTTTAACCAGAACAGGTAGGCCTACTAAGATAAGATATAAAAAAATACTAAATTACTTGAAATTGATAGAAACGTGACATTCAGTTGTATTGTCTCTTATTGATTTACGACACAAAGATGGCTGTTTTCACCCGTGCTCTTTGCACACGCGTCTCTGATACACACTACGATATTGTTTCGAAATTGTGAAGTAGTGTGTCACATTTGGGTGTAAAAATATTTACAGTAAATTTCATTTGTTTAAGGTATTTATCGTGTACTTTCTGAACCGACTGAATATGTATATTTGCATACGACTTATAAACTAACTTAAATCTAAAACAGACACAACATCCAGTCCCCATCCGTTAGTTAATCATTGTGAAAGGAGAAAACCCAACTCAACCAATGACACATTTTTTGGCCATTCCAGAAATTGAACCCGGGATCCTTGATTCAGTAGACCGATACGCTACCAACTGAGCTAAAGTGTCGAATTTTATATGAAAGAAAACACAGTTTAGGTACACAAATTATACTGTACATTTGTAAATTACATTTTTAATACGATTAAATTAAAATGTTTACACTCTGTCTACCCTGAAAGGCTTCAAGTTTACCTTACATATTTCCACTGTGGTGTAGCTGATAAGATGGGGGGACCTATTGTATCTATTAAGGAATGGCTGCTACCTTTCATGGCGAATGGAGTGTAGCTACCAAATATGTTTTCTACGTTCTGTTGAAGCATTCTAGTAAGCTACTTGAGTGGATTCACTATCATTTCTGTTACATTTGGAGTAAAACAAAATTAAACATTATATTAAACAATCTTTAATTATAATAAAATCATCACAACATTGTATATTTAATTATGAATGCTATGCAAACGTCTTATGACTTATACATAAATGTATCATTGTTGAATTGAGGCAGTTTCTTTTGATTAAAACGATACATTAATAGTAAGGGGTCGTGTTTGTACTATCATTTATAAGAATAGTAATTCGCTAAGAGCAACACTGGAACTAAAATCATCTTCACAAATAAAAACTAATTTAAAACAGAATATACTCTCACATTTAAATAATTGAGCCTTCTGAGTTAATTATAATAGCCTTGTAATTCATAGATAAATAGTAAGTTCTGTACTATTTGTACCATGCTCAATATGATAACTCTATACAAATAAGAGCCCAGAAGGAATATTATCAAGATTATTTCTCTATACAATAATAGATCTGATAGAATATGATCATATGATAGCTCTATACAGTAAGAAATCTGATGGAAAATTATAATATGATAGCTCCAAACAATAAGAGTTCTGATGGAATATGATCATATTATATCTCCATACAATAAGCGATCTGATGGAATATGATCATATAATAGCTCCATACAATAAGAGATCTGATGGAATATGATCAATATGATAGCTGTATACAAAAGATCTGATAGAATACGATATATTTTATAGCTCCATACAATAAGAGATCTGATGGAATATGATCAATATATGATCAATACAATATGATATATGATGGAATATGATCAATATGATAGCTGTATACAAAAGATCTGATAGAATATGATATATTTTATAGTTCCATACAATAAGAGATCTGATGGAATATGATCAATATATGACCAATACAATATGATATATGATCGAATATGATCAATATGATATGATCACTACTATATGAGATCTGATGAAATATGATATAATAGCTCCATTCGATAGGTGATCTGATGGAATATGATAGTTCAATATAACAAGAGATTTGATGGAACATACCTATTTTTATAAGTGCATTTAACACAAATATTTTTAATGACAATCTTATGATGTAGAGATAAGGGAAGCTGCTAAGCGAAAGTTCTCGAATTAGCGTGGCATTTGAACACTTGTCTGAATGTTTAATGAGATTAACTTTGGGCTCAATAAACTTAGTTCAAAATTAGACGGAGCTTTATTTATGTTTCCCAGGTTTTATCCCCGGTTCTTCTAGATTTTTATGTTTAGCAGTGGGTTTGGAACGGTGTCAACACAGCCTCGTGAGAATAAACAAGGAGCTACTTGAATAAAATAGCAGCAGCTCCGGTTTAAATAAATTCAAACTAAAGGCCGGAGGGTTCGTTGTGCTGACCACATGACACCTTCTAGCCACATAAAATGGCACTATCCTCGCCAACAGATGGTGGATGCACTGTCGGTATGGCTCATTTGTGGTTTGACACAGTGGAGGTTTTTGTTTGTATTTAATATAGTAATTTTAAATACATACGTATTCTTCTACGCCACCGTGCATGGTGATTAGGGTCTATATTAAGGTGGAGATGGAGGGAATATGAGAAAAGTTCAGTGTTTTTGCAGTTTTTAGACAAAAAATGTTTTTGGCTGAAATAAATAAAATACTGATACTGCTTCAGTATTAACATACAGTTTAATTTTCTTCACATGGTGAACTCAACAGCTGTTGTTTAATATCTGTCATGTGCATAGCGGCATTAGATGACAAACTTTTTAAATGAAGAAAAAATGGTTATTAAAGGCCAGGAATCCATTAATATATATTCAACAATCGTTGATATCACCATATGAAGAAAATTAAACTCTATCTTTCTACTGGAGCAATATTTACTTTATTTTGACCAAAAAAAATTTTTGATACAAACACAGCAAAAACACTGACCTTTTCTCTCGTTCCCTACATCCTCATCTTAAGTGCAAAGTATTGTTAACCTGTTTTAAATTGTTTCTGATGCATAGCTCTATTTTCAAAGTGCACTTAAAATACCCCGATGAAATAAATAACTAATGAATTCTGCACGCCTTATCGATCGGGTGTAGGGGAGCAGACCTATAACTTGAAGTGCGCCTGATACAGTTATGGTTGGGTGGTTTGGCTCGTCAAACTTATGAATGTAATGAGTATATTTGACAGGTTCTGGAAGAGTTGACATGACATTGAATACCTGTCACAAACATTAGCTGACCTTGTTAGCTAGAACTTTCATTGTCTTGTTGTGTAAGGGTCTACTAAATACAGCCTCAATTAATATTACCTAAAAAGTATTGTTTTAAATTTTTTATTGGAGGTATTTAAATTGCACTTTCTGAACCAACTGATTATATCAGCACACAACTTATCATCTAACTTAAATCTAGAACAGACACAGCATCCAGCCCCCCACCCGTTAACTCCCCACTTTTAAAGAGTAAATCCAAATTTCACCTATGATAAATTTTCCCACCATGCCAGGAATCAAATTGGGACCCTCAACTTATTAGACAATACATGTTACCGACTGAACTAAGGTATCCTAAATGAGGTATTTAACGTGCGGTTTCTAAAACGACTGATAAAAATCATCATATGACTTACAAACTAATTTAAAACTAGAACAGAATCAACATCCAGCGCCCGGCTTTAGAAAGAGGAGTCTCATCTTTCATTAATGATACATTTTTCAGCCATGCCAGAAATTAAACCTGGGACCCTTAGATAAGTAGGCAGACATGCTATTAACTTAGCTAAAGTGTCTGACTTCAAAAATTATTAATAACTGTTTAATGTAAAAGGCTAATAATTTAATTTAATCTAGAGGAATTGTACCCACATTTCCATGGAGGTAGAGTGGTCAAACATTTAGGAAAATCACCCTTAGTGCACCCGATCGGGATCGAACCCCAATCTCCCCATCTTCAGCTGTCCAGTATATTGCGAGAGTAGTGCCATAGACTATGCAGCCACCGAAGCGGGTAATTTAAACTAATTATGTTGCACTTTGGTGACAGTGTGATGGATATGAATTTAATAAAATATCATGTGTAACTCAGATCGTAAATTTACAAGTTTGTCTAAGGGGAATGACACAATTTTACAGGGAAAGTTTCAATTCTGTTAGGAATCGAATCGTAGATCCTAATATATAAATTATGCTTCAAAATGTGTTAATATATAAACTACTGGACACGTTATTTGTATGAATTTGTAATAACCAAAATGTAATTAAAGCGTAGCATAGTTTAGAGTATATTTAGAAAATTACAAAAAGTAGTAACATTTAATTGATCCCTATGATTTGTATTCAAACGTGAAAATTATGCTCATATGATGAAACGGAGCTTTAAATGTTCTGTCATTATTTTGTCGTAACTTTATTTAAAATTACAATTTAATATTATGTTAGTAATATTTCATATTTCTACAGATATTAAAAGCTTCAAGTCTCCAATGCAAGCAGTAATTACTAGTCTAGTCAATTCGTTGTTTGTTTTGAGCATAGCGCTACAAATGGTTATATGAAAGCTCGGCATTGCGGGATTTAATCAATATGTGTAAATATTGTATTTTCGATGATTCTAGTTATTTGAATCATATTGAAATCCAACATATATTTTAAAAATATATATATTTGTATAAATTTTGCTCTGGTCAGTTTTGTATTATTTTAATGTGATTACATTTCAGAGATTGACTAATTTAATTTTTGTTTCACAACGTATTAGTTTATGAAATTGTTTTAAACTTGCTTCTAAAATAGTAGACACCATGCTATCTTTTATTATTATTAGCACCGCGTCTTACTACCCGTTAGGGTTATACGCACTTACGCTAATGTGTAATGGTGGGGTGATCGTGAGATGCAATGGAGGACCCACAGTTTAGCGTGGAATCTGAACCACGGTGGAGGCCTGGCATTCCTCACATTCACAAGTTGTGATTGATATACATCTTGTCAGAGGTGAAAGAAGGGTTTGGCTATCAGATAAATCTTTGCCGAGACCGAGGATTGAACCCCAGACGCTCAGCACAGAAGTCTGACACCTTACCCCTAGACCACCAGGTCACCTTCATGCTATCTTTTAGGAAAAATTAATATCCACAGTTTGATAAATCAACAATAGGCCTATAGGAAGCAAATATTATGGAATTATTAATTTTTAGTTTCTAATTTAGGTAGATAAAATATTTTAATCAGGAAAATTTCCTACTTTTAGATTAAGATTAATCTTGACTTTTTTTCCCCTCGAACGCAAAAAGTGGGTTTTACAATTTTGTCTGTCCCCATGTATGTCTGTAACTAGATCTACAACCGAAACAGTTTACTGGATTTTGTTAAAACTTGATATATGCGCATACCTCAAGGCCAAATCGGTATTTTGATTCTAACCCTTAAATTACAAGTATTATTATTGATTTTTGAAAAATCTAAATATTTAAAAAAATGGCTCTGACAAGTTTGTTTAGGATGAAAATTGGGAGTGTTTTATATATTAATTAAGACTGTATATTTGTTTTTTGCATACAAATTGATTTAAAGGTAGTTAATCGATGACTAAATTTTGAAAATATGAGATTTTTTGCAGAACACTTCATACGTTTTTATTAAAAAATGGGTATCTAGTTTTTTATCAACGCTTCTTACTATCCGTTCGAGTCATACGCATGTGTAATAATTTTGCTAATGCGTTAGGGATTAGTAAGGTTTATTTAAAGGAAGTGTACCCACATTTTCATAGAGGAAGAGTTGAAAACAATTTAGAATAAACCAGCCTCAGTGCACCCGACCGGGATTCAAACCCCGATCTCTCCATCATTAACAGTCTTGTATAATGTGAGATTGACGCCCTAAACCATGCAGCCACCGAAGTGGGTATTTATTTATTAGGAAATATTTTTACGTGCATGCCTAATCAGTGTGATAAAGGTATAATTTAAAACAAATATATCCACATCAGCTTAGAAGGAAATTGGTAAACCATTTAAGGAAAAAAAATACTTCGGCATTTGACTGGGATTTTAGCCTCCAACGTCCCCATCGCTGGCAAACAAAGTCAGACTAGATTTACGACCTACTCTGTGAACCTACCGATGTAGTGTTATTACAGCAATTACATACTAATCTACCAAGTTCTCAAAATAGAACGTTCAGACAGTCATCAACTTCTGTATCAACGTCCCTGTAGTTTTAACATTTAATGGCTGTCAGTATCAAGAAAAGATTTTCACATACGTTTTGACATTTTTATTTATAATTCTAAATAGAGATTTCCTTTTTACCCGTGCCGTCCATTATCGCCGCATGGTTTGACTATACCTCAATATTATTATTTTTTAATCCACCCCTTTACACTTAAAAAATATGAAATATTTCATGATAATGCTCCAGAAAACAAGAATGCTCAACCTTATTGTAAAAGGCGTGAATTGGTGCAAGTGGTCAGTCTTACTATCCGTTTGGGTAATACGCTGAAGTGGCCAGTTGAACTACAGAACTTTCTTCAATATATTTCTGCCAAACTACATTTTAGTGTTATACCTACATTTAAAACAGTGATTCTTAACCTCTTTTTTGGGATCACGGCCCATTGTCTTGAGTTCTCACAGCACAGTGAAAGTGTAAGCTGGCAAAACCACGAGAGAATCGAACATGCGTGTAAACAGAAATACTTCAGGTTATTTTAGCACCCCATCTTACTACTTTTTTGGGCTACACACATATGTACTAATTCCGCTAAGGTTCTAGGGATGAGTAAGTTTGTATTTATAGGAAGAGTACCCGCATTTGTGTGGAGGAAGCTGTAAAACAATTTAAGTAAAAACACCCTAAGTACACCCGACCAGGATTCAAAAAACTATCTCTACGAAATTGGTAGTCTAGTTTATTGTGAGATTGACGCCTTAGACCAAGGTTCACAAACTCACGACCCATGGGCTGCATCCGGCCCACGAGACATATTTGACCAGCTCTTTTGTTTGTAAAACGTTTATATTACGCACCCTACAGTCATAAACACGCTCAAAACATATCAGTTTAATTTTAGTGCGTACATGATTTAGATTTAAAAAAAAAAAACATGAAACTCTTGCCCTTTCTATTAAATCATATTTAAATATTGGACTAGGTTTGTTGGAGAAACATAAACATCAAGTCAAATAAATGCAAGTTTAATGATAACAAAGTTTAAGTGTACAACACAAGTTTATTTCAAGATCCTGAGATTATTTTCTTCTGTAAAATTAGACCATATACAACAGGTGGTTAAGTGTCCCATGACGCTATGTAATAATATTTAGCACCGCGTCTTACTACCCGTTCGGGTTATACGCTTAAGTACTAATTACGCTAATAAATTAGGAATTGGGAGGGTTGAACTTAGAGGAAGTGAACCTGCACTTGCGTGTAGGGAGAGTGGAAAGCCTTTTAGGAAAAACCACCCCCAGTTCACTCGACCGAGATTCGAACCTCGATCTCCCCGTCCTCGGTGGTCGAGCTCAACACGACTAGCGCGTTAGCCAACTACGCCACTGAGGCGGGTGACGCTATGTAGTTGAATAAATTTACATCTAAGTGTAAACAATATGGAAAATAAGGCAGCATGACTAAGATACGCTAACCCAAACAGAGTCCTAGCAGCATGAGGCTGGCTAAATATATCGTAATAATTTTATAATTATTAAATTATATAAGAAAACATAGTTAAATAGACAGATTTCAACCAATATAAGTTTTCTCTGAAGGAGAAATTATAATATCCTACAGGCATTTTTGCACTGAGACCCTCCAGTTAGGTTGAGTTTTAGACCATCGAAGTGGGTTTCTTTTAGTTGAACAGGAAATGCGTCCATGTTGGTTTTATATTTTACCACGAATTGAAATTTAGTGTATGAAAAAACAAGATCAAGTTTCTCATTAATTATTCAACTCTTTAAATGTAAGCCATAAAACTGTCTGAAAAATAAATATATTTCGAATTCATAAAAAAAAAAATTCTCTATTCTTAAAAACAAAATGTTATTGAATGAAATTACTTATGGTCATTTTGCTATCAACAATAATATAACACCCGCCTCGGTGGCGTAGTTGGCTAACGCGCTAGTCGTGTTGAGCCAGACCACCAAGGATGGGGAGATCGAGGTTCGAATCTCGGTCGGGTGAACTGGGGGTGGTTTTTCCTAAATGGTTTTCAACTCTCCCTCCACGCAAATGCGGGTTCACTTCCTCTAAATTCAACCTTCCCAATTCCTAACCCATTAGTGTAATTAGTACTTAAGCGTATAACCCGAACGAGTAGTAAGACGCGGTGCTAAATAATAATAATAATAATAATAACATGACGTTGTAAATGTCGCGGCACACCCGTTTGAGAACCACTGATGTAAAGCTTGTAAAATGTCTCATCACGTTGTATGACAGGTTCTCTACGCACATCTCTGTATTATTTACTCACTTCTTCTCCCCCTCCTCTCTACCAGCCGCTATATCCCAACCCGACCCAACTACTCTTCAGAACCCTCAGCATGTCCTCTCACTCGGAGCGTGGGCCCTTGAGAGCCCTCGAGCTGTGTGTTGGGTTCGACACTCGTCACCCGCGTCTCGCTCGATACTCCAACCGGTGGGGCTATATTTATTATTATTATTATTATTATTATTACTATTATTATCACTGTCCGTGATATTTCCCATAGTGTCTCGACCCTTACTTGAGGGAAGGAGCATGACTGGATCAGAATTGTGGACCTACACGCATTCATCAAGAGGGACTGAAATGTATTTGGAAGTAAGAATTTGATTAATGTATATTGATGTGAATGTGAGGAATGCCAGGCCTCCACCGTGGTTCGGATTCCACGTTAAACTGTAGGTCCTTCATTTCATCTCACAATCACCCTACCATTACACATTAGCGTAAGTGCGTATAACCCGAACGGGTAGTAAGACGCGGTGCTAATAATAATAATAATAATATATTGATGTGCCATGAATTTGCAATAATGCATATAATATTATTTAATATTCACTGCATGTGTTAAAAATCTAAATTACTTGACTATCTCTATCCATCCATACAATATAATTAAAACTGTACATTGGTCTGGATTCTCAATTTATTCTGTTTGTTTGTTTCCGGTAAACTCAAAAAGTACTCATCGAATCAAGATAGGACTTCTTCTGTTGTACTCCTTATCTTTAAGAATAAAGGATAAAATTAATAACATCAAGCTATCTCATCAGAAGTCACAGCAGTGTAGAAAAAACATGTATATTAAGTGGAATGTAGTGAAATGGGGAATTTAAAAATTTCAAAACTTATGTAGAAAAAACTACTTCTCTTTTATCATGTTTCAGTGGCTGCATGGTCTAAGGAGTCACTGGCACAATGGATTAGACTGCCGATGACAGTGAGATTAGTTTCGAATCCTGGTCAGATATACTAAGTGTGATTTTCCTAACTGGGTTTACACTCTACATACACGTACATGCGAGTACAATTCCTCTAAATTCAATCTTTCTCACCCCGAGCCTAATAGCGTAATTAGCACCCTAAGTGGTAGTAAGACGCAGTGATAAAAACTTCTCATTGTGGTGGAAAATTGGAATTAGTCAGGCTGGTATAAGAGCCACCCCATCCAGAAAATAAAATTAGTTTTAAAATAAATTAATGACCGGAAAAGGCGTGATCTATTGCCTTAAATGAAAAACACAAATTTAGATTGTTCGAAAACCAAATGCTTAGGAAGATATTTGGTCCAAAAAGGGATAAGGCTTTTGGGTAGTGGAGGAGGTTTTATAACGATGAATTACATAATTTACTAACCACAAGACATTGTTAGGATAATCAAGTTTCGTATATTACGGTGGACAGGACATGCAGCGTGAATGGAAGAGTCTAGAACGGGGTTCAGAGTATTGACTGGCAAACCCAATGGGAAGAGACCTTTGTGAAGACCTAAATGCAGATGGGAAGATAACATTATGATGGACCTGAGAAATATAGTGTGTAGTGAGGGGGACTGGATAGATCTAGCTCAAGATAGGGAAAAGCCGCTTTTGTAATTGCGGCAGTGAGCTTTCGAGTTCTTATTGCCATATATAGAAAGTAAATAAGGTATAAATAGTTATACATAATTTAAGAGTCGGTTACTTTTTCATGTGATTAATTTTATATTATAAAATAACAAAGTTACTATATAGATTCTCCAGGTTAAGAATGGGTACACCATCTAGGTTTTTCAGTGAAATCAAATTTTTGTAGTGTTTTCCTTTCCTTATGGATAGTAAGACTTATAAATGATAACAACACCAAAAAATAATCAATTTTTAGAATGTTTGTCTGTGTTCGTTTGTTTGTTTCCAGTAAACTAGTATTCATTGGATCTAGACGGGACTTATTCTGCTGTACTTATTTTTCAAAGAACCATGGTAAGCTATATATTATCACGCTAGCTCATCAGCAAGAGAAGTAATGTTGAAAATGCCAGGCGTAAGCAGTGAATCTTCGCGGCTGGTATTGCGGGTACATAAGATAACACGTGACATGAGTCGGGCTGTGGAGGGGGAGAGGATGGGGACGAGTCCGTGTTTCTTCTTGAATCTTCGTACGCGCATAAAACACTGCTCTTGAAGTTTAATTCTTTTCTCTCATTTGAAGTTGTTGAATTTGTTGATGTATTGTTTAATGTAATCGAAGCCGCGGGAGAATGCTAGTGATGAAATAAGATTAAGTTTTTTGTGTACTTAGATTGTTAGAAACAAATATATTATTATTAATTTATAATGCATATTTAATATGTATATAAAATATGGATATACAGAGGGTCCCAAAAAATGTATACGGTCCTTATTCGTAAATATCTGGAATAAATTGAAATGAAAATTTACTTTTATGGTGAGAGTGTATTTTAATGTTTTATAAAAAGATTAAAATGTACATTCCAAGATTGCTTCATGCTATGAATGAGGATGACCCAAAGCGACGAGTTCAGTACTGTGAGTGGTTTGAAGTCATGGTGCGTGAGGATGAGGTGTTTGCAGGAAAGGTTGTCTGGTCTGATGAGGCATAATTCAAACTGAATGGTACTGTAAGCCGTCACAATTGCGTGTACTGGGCCCCCAAAAATAAGCACGTTCATCTGGACAAAGCCGTAAATTTACCGGGACCTAATGTGTGTTGTGGTTTGTCATCCCATGGTTTTATTTGACCGTTCTTCTTTGAAGACACAGTTTCCGGTCCACTGTATCTCTATATACTTCAGACATCAATTTTATCTGCCATCCGAGAGCTTTATAGAGACGAGAAATTTTATCTGCAACAAGATGGCGCTCCACCCCACTACCCTCGAGATACCAAGGGGTATCTTGATGAAATTCTACCCGGCCAATGGATAGTTTGAAGAGGTTCTGTCAAGTTTCTATCACGGTCACCGGACCTAACACCTCTTGACTTCTACCTATGAGGGACCCTAAGGGATGATGTTTATGGGAAAAAACCAGCTACACTGGAAGCGCTACGAGAAAACATCGAAATGTCATGTGCAGCCATCACACTGGATCCATTACAGAACGTAGTTCGTGGAGCAGTTCGGTGGCATCGACAGTGTTTGGATGCTGTTGAGGACCACTTCTAACACCTACATTGATTTCAAAATTCAAGGACACCTCCCAGGTAAATTATATTTTCGTATAAATACAGTAGTTATGATTTTAGAGTAATATTTTAGTGTTAAAGTGTGTATAAATTTTGGGCCCCCTCTGTATATTAATTTATATATGTATATATAATGTGTATATTAAATATGTGTAAATATAGTATATATAATATGCATATAAAATATGTTCAAGTGTAAATAACATGTATATATAATATAGAGCATAGTTATATATAATATATATTATTCATGTATATAATGTATATATTCTTTTGAGTCCCGATCTCCCTCCACCCCTCAAACCCACACGAAAACTAGATAGACAAAACTGGAGCCAAGATTGAAAAGTATGAAATATTTTTAAAATATAATTTTAATGTTTGTTTGGTTTAATTCATTCTCTATGTAAAAATAAATCTTATAAGCCACACGTGATCGTTGTATGTAAAACGTTTGTATCCATCTATGTATTCATTTCTAATTAAAAAGAGTAAAACTTAAAGAGTTTCAACTCTGCTTTCATGATAACGCCTACACAAATACCTTTAATACTTCCCGTGTGACACACTTGTATAATAAATAGCATCACATTTTATCTCACGGCGCCTTAGTAGTGTTAAAATAGTAGTACCGCAGTAATGTATTATTTTTATATATTTTGTACTTTACCCGCAACGATAGCCACGCGGTCTAGGGATTCGTGCTTGAAAGATACGGTATTGTTAGTGACGGTAATTTTTTTTTGTTTGAATCTCATCTGGGTGTACAGGGTGCTGTTTATAAAATATTTTTGTCCCCTTAGTTTTTCTTGTCATTTTTCCACGCTAGAGCTGTTGTATTTCTTTTAAACGCCCTTCTTCATGATTATTTCTTAGAATAAGTCGATAATAATCCTTATTTTGAACACAATAGCTTACATATATACTGTATACATAACCTAACTCTGTTTGTATATGAAACTTACCGTAAGAGGAAAAAATAACTTAGCTTATATTACATAAAACTATTCGTGGGATCGTAAAAAAAATCTTTTCCCACAATGCATGAGATTTTATGAGTTTCTATAAATATTTCACCGCTTCCCATTTTTATCCTTACTTCAAAGCTTTTCTAGCGCCCAGCTCAGTGGCTGACCACATGAATCTTTCACACTCCTGATTTCTTCTTTAGTCTGGCAACATCAAGGTAAGCCTGAAACATGTGTCGGCAAAATAAATAGAAGCTGGTGGGCGTAACACTTTTAAGGTGGGGATGTACGTAAAACGAGAAAATGTGTTTTTGTAGGTTTTTTATATCAAAAGCTTTTGATCAAAATTAATATTGCTTCAGTGCAAATATAGAAATGTCAAGGGTATCCTGGAACTTAATGAGAACATTTATCTTCATTTAAAAAGTTTGTCATCTAGTGCTGCTAATGCTCATGACAGATATTAAAGAACTGTTTATATAACAATGTGAAGAAAATTTAACTCTTTTGTTTCTACAGGGGAAATATTTTATTTATTCTGGCCAAAATAAATTTGTTAAGCTGCAAAATCTTTGACCTTTTCTTGCATTCTCTACACTACCACCGTAAAAATAACTAAACAAAAAACGTCGGTGATCAATTAAAAGTTCAAGGCTCAAATTTACTTTTTATAATGGAGCCATTTTATTTTGATTGGTTCATTTAAAGTGTAATTTATAATTACATTTATATTGATGACATGGTGGACTAGGAGTAAGGTGTCAGACTTCTGTGCTGAGGGTCCGGGGTTCAATCCTCGGTCCCGGCACATATTGAACTGATTGACAAACCCTTCCTTCACCTTTTAAAATACGTGTATTAATCACAACTTGTGAATGTGTGGAGTGCCAGGCCTCCACCGTGGTTCGGATCCCATGTTAAACTGTAGGTCCTCCATTTCATCTCACAGTCATCCTACCATTACACATTCGCGTAAGTGCGTACAACCCGAAAGGGTAGTAAGACGCGGTGCTAATAATAATAATAATTACAGTTATAGTTTCTAGCGCATAATATTTTTTAGCACCGCCTATTATTTATTACCTGTTCAGGTTATATGCATTATGTACTAATTATGCTAGCTATTTAGGGATGAGAAAAGTTGAATTTAGATTAAGTGTACCCACATTTGCGTGGAGGGGGAATGGAAAACCATTTAAGGGTATACTGACCTGGGTATACTGACCCGTCATCGGCAGTCTAATCTAGTACGTGAGTGACGCCTTAGATCATGCATCCACCAATATTTTGACTAACATTAAACTTTATCAAATATTGTATCTAAGATTTTAAGGCTGAGGAGAGGGAAAGAAAGGAAAGTGACCATTATTTGCCTGCAGATATATTTGTAAAGCGGCATTCTATATTTTAAAGTAGTATAGTACTGTGTATCCTGCGACGGAAGATTAAAGAATGATAACCACTTCAATAGCCACATGGTCTAAGCTGTTACTCTCACAATAGATTAGATTGCTAAAGATGGGGAGATTGGGGCTCAATTGCGATCGGGTGTACTGGTTTTTCTAAATGGTTTTTCAAACTTCCACGCAAATGTGGGTACATTTCCTCTAAATTCCTAATCCCTAACACATTAGTGTAATTATTACATAGGCGTACAGCTCAAACTGGTAGTAAGACGTACTAAAAATATTAAAGCATGAGCTGACTTTGTTGTAAAAAACATAGGTACCTACGAGTAGAACATTTATTTATTGTTTTAGCTTATTTTAAAACTGAAACACAACAAACTAAATACACAAATCCATAAAAAAAAGTATTTTTAATATCTTTATATACACACATTACATAATATATGTACCACACGGGATCTAATATAAACATTTGGTTTGTAGATAAGTTTAAAACTTTTTTTGTCATTACGTCTCACTATAAGTTTATAGTATAGGAGCAAAGAAGGTTGAATTTAGAATACATGTACTCAAATTTGCGTGGAAGAGTGGAAAACCATCTAGTAAAAACGACCTTCAGTAAACCAAACTGGGATTTGAAACCCAATTTTCCCGTCATTGGCAGTTCAGTCTATTGCAATAATGATGCCTTCGATCATTCAACCACTTATAATTATTTAGCTTTAATACTAAGACAATGTCTTGAATTAATAATAACCATTTTACATCCATTACTGTTTCCAGCCTGTGGCCTGGGTCAGTTTTTTATTAAAGACATATAGTTTCCATTACCGGCTTGTAGACCTTTCGTAACTTCATATGCCTTATAATCTAACTTAAGACTAGGACAGGCACAACATCCAGCCCTGGCCGTTAATTCATCACTCTGAAAGGGTAGACCCACATTTCACCAATGATACCTTTTTCGGCCATACTGGGAATCGAACCCGATACCCTTAGCTCACAAGATAGACACTCCAAGGACCGAGCTAAGGTGTCGAATAATAACTTAAATTTAGCTCTTTTTAATAAAAATAAATGGAATATATTCCTTTAGTATTACAATGAATATAAAAATAATAATATACGTTTTATACAAAGAATATGCACATTTAATGCTCCAATATATGAGGGAGAGGTTGGTGGAGGTAAGCAGAAATAATTTCTCTAAATTAACAGACATCCAGGTAAGATGGTTATATTATTTAAATAAGAAAGTAATATAGAGCATTTATGGTAGCACTAAAAGTAGTATCTTAGGTATAAAATTGATTTTATTATATTTTACTTGGTAACTAATAGAATTAACGGTAAAATATTGTAAATTCTTCTATATATCACTTTGACCATTACTTTCTATTTTATTCTTACGAAAACGGTAAAGATTATAGAGCGATATTTGTCGAGTTAATATAATTTAGTGGTTACTTGGGAGTTTCTAATTATTTACATATTATGATTGTATGCAAATTAACTTTAATGCCATTTTACAATGATAAAATGAAAAATTTTGTTAACAATTTTAATATTATGGTCTTTGATGGTTTTTTTGTAGAACTTAAAAAAGATAATCTTGATTTATGACGACACTATTTTATTCTGGAAAACTTCGTTGTAAATACGGATGAGCTAACTTATGAAAATTAATGCGTTTTAGTGCAGTACATGAAATTTACTAGATTTAACACTATACGCATTTTTTTCAACATGTATTAGTATCATTTTGAGTTATACGCATCAGACTAAATATAAAATTAAAATAGCTAACGTGTATGTCTAGGTATTCTCGGTTGATTTAAATAGTTTTATTCTTTTACTCATAGTTTTGTAAAAAGGTATTAAAATGAATATTAGGGTAGAACTCATAACATATTAAAATATTTGTTAGTAGGGCCATACCAAGGTATATTTGCGTCCAGATCTGATAATACTTTGTCTACATATTATGGTGGATTACCTTATTGTAGTCAAAAACTTGTTTATTTGAACCAGATGATTTACTGACACACTTTGAGGGCAAGCGTTAAAATTTAAACACAGGAACTAATTTTTTAATCAAGTTATTTTTGTGTTTATCATCTTTTTCATACAAAAATTATATTTCAACAGCACTATACAGTTCCCAAAAATGTATTATATTTGGTTTCGTTTACGTCAAGAAGCCTGATTTTGTATACACAGAATTGTTGAAACATCTTCTGGAACATATATTTTTTAATTTGGTTTGAATTATATGATCGTATTCATTGTTTTCTAGACTTTTTATTATTACATGGTAATTTTAACTCTCGTAAAAAAAAAGTATTGTAATCTGGAAAATATTTGGCTTCAAGACTATAAAGAATTTTTCCGATTTTTGTGCTCCCAAACTCAAAAAAGTGGGTTTTAAAATTTTGTCTGCACCTGGGACTACAACCAAAATAGTTTAGTACATTTTCTTAAAACTTGATATTTAGGTGTATCATGGTCATACCTTGAGGTTAAATTGTGCTTCTATAGCTCGAAAATTAATTATAAATTGTTCTATAAATGCTTTAACGATTTTTTCTTAAATTTGATATTAGGGGAATGCTTTATATGATAAATAGCAATGTATACTGGTTTTTTGTTGGAAATTGATTTAAGGGTGTGTCACGGTAACTTTTTTTTTAGTTTCAATTTTTCGAAAATAGCTTTAATGGTTTTGTTCAAAATTTATATCTAGAGAGTGTTTTATAGAATAAATAAATATCGATGATTTTAAAATATTTGTATAAGAGTAGTTTACTGATAGATAATTTTTGAAAATAACATTTTTTTTAAAATGGCCTTTACAATTTTGTACAAAATGTATACTTGTAGAGGTTATTTTTTTACCATAGATAACATTTTAATATAGTATCTCAAATATTAATTTATATGAGGGTAATTTAATGATAGCTTATCGATGAAAAGTTAAAATTTATTTATGATAAATTATGAACGATATTGTCGTATTATTTATTTTACAAATAAATTGGTTGAGTCTGCCATACGTTTTCTATTAAAAATGTCTGCAAGTTCAGTGCCTCAAATGACTTCAAAGCCAAAGAGAAAAGCTGGTTGCGTTCTGTACAGGAGCAATGTCTGTGCATGAAGTATTCTAGTAGAATTAATTATATTGTCGTAGAGTTGTGTTAAAGAACATTCACTCTTGGGGAAAAACATGTTTGTATGTTTACGCACGTTATTTGACAGGAATGTATTTGACCAAGAGACAAAGGGAGTAAAGCAGTTTTTACGTCGTGGGACTTGCTCGTTCCACTGAAGCCAACCCAGAAGCATCAACTTTATATCACAACAGGGAGGCACTATATAGTGTCTATGGGTGTCACATGGAAGTAGAAAGACGAACAATAGAATAAAAAAAAGGCTGAAATACATTGAAAAGTCGTCTGTGGAACTTTAATAAAAATATGGATTTTAATAAACGACGCTGACAAAAAAATATAAAAAGCCATGGTTTAGAAAGACAAAAACAAATGTTTGCTGTCTTTGTTCAGGGCTGATTATATATTTTTTAACTCTAATTTAAATAATGACATTTTAATATGTACATTTAAACCATGATTTAATTTACGTTTACAATTTACTATAAAAACAACTAGCCAACACATGCGCAAATTGCGCAATACTTAGATAAAACTATAAAAAAGTATGAAAAAGGAAGCTGGAAAGGAGTGAAAGAATTTTTCCGTAGATGCATTATTTAATTAAACTGAATAAAGCCTCCACTATTTAACTGCAATGGTTTACCGGTAAATGCTACTGATGTACTCCTAAATTTAATTTACTACTATAAGAGTATCAAAGTGAGTTGGGGGATTTTTTTTTATTTCGGGTAGGGTCTCAAGAATTATCCCCTTCTAAAATGAGCCTCATAGCCCCAGTGATTCCAGAGTTACATCTGCGAGAAGAGAGGGGCTGGAAGGATTCGGAGGGGGGTTGCATTTTTTGGGTAAGGTCACAAGGGATACCGCCCCACCCAAAAGTGAGACCATAGCCCCAGCGGTTACGAAGTTACGTTTCGTGGGGGAGGCTTGGTAAAAATTATTGGAATTTTAATGGCGGTTGTACATCTCCAGGTCAACATATTTCTACCTCATTTGTCAATTTATACCCACAAAATAGGTCTGACAAGAATATTCAATTTCATCTTAAAGATATAGATAGTAATTTAATCCAAAGATTATTATAAAAACAACATATTCAGATTTAATTAGCTAAGATAGAGCTTTGTGAATATTTGAATGCAGATGTTTATGTTCATCTATTGGTTTACTTGTGTATATTAAAATAATGGCAAGGACTCGTATTTTAATGCTTAGTGCATCTTTTATAACATGTAGGTCTCTTGGCGCCATTTTTCTACTTTATTTGACGAACACATTTGAAATTAAATTATTTTTTTCCAGCACTAGGAACCACTATGGCATATTCTTATTGAGTGCCTGTCTTCAGTAGAGATGGCCATACGACAGGTGTGGTCAACTTTGACCCATGAGACCCAGCTCAATCCTATCTATGTGCATTTAATAGAATTTATTTTTATTTTATCCAGGCAAAACGCTACATCATTTCTTTTAGGCGGCTCACTTAAGGTGGATGTGTAGGGGACGCGAGAAAAGGCCAGTGATTTTCGCAGTATTAATAAAAAAGAATTTCTTTGATCAAAATAAATATTTATTCAGTATATATATATGTTTAATTTTCTTCACATTGTGATATCAACAATTCTTGAATATCTCAGTAGGAGTATGCGAGATCGACTTTTTTGTTTCAAGATTAGATTGGTAACGGGAATTTTAAAATCCCTTACTTCGAGAAGAGAGCGGGAATTAAAAATATTAAGCTAATTATTTCAAAATTTGATAATATTACGTACCTTAAAATACTGACGATATTTAATTTGTTTAATGAATACACAGGCCCTAATAGAGAAAATTTAAGCAAATATATATATATATATATATAAAGTTGACTACTTTATATATATATATATATATATAAAGTTGACTACTTTAGGCTACTTAAATTATAAACATTTATGAAACACTTATTAAATCTAAATTTACATCTAGAATAGGTTGACATACATAATTATATTTAATTAATAAACAAAACATGAAAATCAAGTTTAAAAGTAAATTAAATATGAAAAAAAAAGTAATTTCCGAACTTATCCTGGAATTTTCGGGATAACAGAATATGTTTCACGAAAATCGGGTTGGGAACGGGAAATATTTTTTCCCGCGGGAATCCTGGAATTCGGGAATCCCGCACACCCCTAAATATCTGTCAAGGTTGTTCTTTTTCTCTAAATTTAAATAGTTTGTCATATAAAGCCGCTATGCTCATGTCATATATTCAAGAACTGTTGATATTACCATGTGAAGAAAATTAATTCTATGTTTTTACTGAAGCCATATTTTATTTATTTTGGAAACAAAAATATTATTCTATAAAAACTGCAAATACAATGGTCTTTTCTAGCGCCCCCTACATTCCCCCCTTAAGTACACCCGTTCCCTTAGTTTAGATAATTTAAGTCCTTGTTAGCCAGTACTCGAATTCTAATGTAGAGTCCCAGTAATAATAATGTTCCAAAATGCTCTTTATAGCTATACTGAGAAGTTGATTAATTTTTGTAACAGGCTATATAATTATGAATAAAATAAAATAATCTATGTTTACGAAATAAATGTAATATGTATATGTTTCTATTATACACTTTTTTCCTGATATCTACACACACATTCCTACACTTTTTCGGTTGTTTGGGTTGAAATATCTGTAAAACTTTGTTTGGTTAGTAATATTAATATGCAATTTAATATAAAATTCACAGTTTTACTCATACTTATAGTAACCCAAAAACGTAAACTGAGATTGCGAAGACAAATCCTAAACTTAAAGCCCTCTAATATTATTTCTGAGGATTTAAAATTTAAAAAAATAATGTAAAGGTACACAAGTATATTAGTTAATATATAGATTCCTCTAGACATTTTACTTTTCAATTATTATTTAAATAAACCTTCAAGACAGAATAATTTGTTGGTAGATTTTAATGAGAGTTGAAAAGTTTCAAAAATAACTTCGTATTTATCCACCTTGAAAATCTGGCTTACGACATTGACAAGCGATGTAAACTGACTTCACTTGTGAAGTTGTTAAAACGTATTTGCGAGGAGTAAGGTTAAATAAAAACTTCAGTAATTTTTGAGCTGTCTGAAAGAGCAAAATTTACCTCAACCAACTATAGTGATTCTCATCTCCTTTACATTAGAAAAATCTGAATGAAATACGCTTAAAACTATATATTGAAATATTCTTTAGCTATGTTAGATCCTATGTTCACCATAGTAGACGCTAAACTTTGATTTACTATAAACGATGTTTGTTTCGTGGAACTTATGTGTGCTTTAGATAAGTGTAGGATGTGCTCTATGAAACATTGTTCCTAAGCATTATTATTATTAGTATTATTAGTATTATTACTATTATTGTTATTATTATTATTATTATTAGTAGTAGTAGTAGTAGTAAAGCGTCTTACTACACGTTCGGGTTATACGCACTTACGCTAATGTGTAATGGTAGGGTGATTGTGAGATGAAATGGAGGACCTACAGTTTAAAGTGGAATCCGAACCACGGCAGAGGCCTGGCATTCCACACATTCACAAGTTGTGATTAATACACGTCTTATTATTATTATTATTATTATTATTATTATTATTATTATTATTGGCACCGCGTCTTACTACCCATTCGGGCTATACGCAATTACGCTAATGTGTAATGGTAGGGTGATTGTGAGATGAAATGGAGGACCTACAGTTTAAAGTGGAATCCGAACCACGGTGGAGGCCTGGCATTCCTCACATTCACAAGTTGTGATCAATACACGTCTTGTCAGAGCTGAAGGAAGGGTTTGGCAATCAGATAAATCTGTGCCGGGACCGAGGATTGAACCCCGGACCCCCAGCACAGAAGTCCCAACGCCTTACTCCTAGACCGCCAGGTCATCTTGTTCCTAAACAACTGCTTTGAAGAGGCGAGTAATGTGTCGATAATAAAGAGGAAAATATTACTGTCACATAGCGATTCACACGAGTGCAAAAATGTGTATTGACCCATGGTACCAATGCCAACTATAAACAGCTTATTTAATTTTCAAGTGGATAAAACACATATTTAGGTTATTGACACTATGAGTGTCTTTTAATTAGCTTCATCCACCAGACAAAAATAAACAAAGAAAGACTTAAGATGCTTTTTTAATTTTAAATATGTAATTTCAAATTGCCTCAACCCGATGGAAGGATTATTATACTCGTTTGATGACACATTTTATTGATAATATAATGTTACTAAGCACATAGTAATTATTTTACCTCCAAATATGTTGACACGTCACTTTCAGTCAATGTTTGCAATAAAAACCTTTTGCTAGCTGTCAGATACCACCCTTTCAACCATGGATGTCCTTCATACGTTCGCCCAAACTAGAAAGTTGAATCTGCTTAAGTAGTTCAGCAATGAACATGTTTGCAGAAATGTATGTTGGTTGACCCGTGATGCTCTGCAGCACCAACTAAAAACACGTGATTGTCAAAATGTTTTGTTTATCAGGGAATGCGCAGGTATTTTTTCTTCATATCGCCTGTTTTGGTGGCTGCATGTTCTAAGATTAGACTTCAACTCACGCAAAGAAGATCACGCTGAAACACTGTTTTTCGCCGCGCTTTTGTTCTGCTCTTGTTTTTCGGCAAACATATGGATTTACAGTTATTCATAATTTTATTCCCTAGCTGTTTGATAATAATGTGTACAGTAGGAGGGTTTTATTCAAATAATGGTGCCAGAGGGACTTCTATTTGAAGATCACAATCTACAACATTGTTCCAGTCAACATTTTATTTCTTGTAACGTCCGTTCAAATAAATCATCTTGGTTATCTGCACGAGTCTTTCTATTGAATCGAGTTGTAAAGAACAAGTTCCGCTGATTCCTAGTGATGACTCAACGCTCCTCAGTATGAAAATATCACGTGGATGGTGTTAGATTGGACTGAGAATGTGAGGGCTTGAAGGGTGACAGCCCCCCCGGGGAGAGGCTAATGGAGGTTTGTGGTATCTCTAGGAGCTGACAACATGGAGAACACGTGACCAAGCTGACATCTAGACGACTACTACTAGAGTCAAAGCAAAGTCACTGGGTGACAGTTTTTTGTTTTGTTTATATCTACTTTATTCTTTATTCTCTCACTTTTCTCTTTGCAGTTCTGGAAGTTACTGGATATGTCTCACTTTCTCTCTCAATTGTATATCTACATTAGTTTACATTGACCGCCTTTGGGGTCTTGTAGTCAGAGTTCCTGGCAACAGACCGAGGGGTCCCGGCTTTGTGAGGACAAATAAGGAGCTACTTGAATGAAAAATAGCAACTACGGTGTAAAAAACTGAGATTAACGGTCAGATGGCTCATTGTGCTGACCATATAAAACCCTCTATCCACAATTGTCGGCATTATATTCTCTAACATTAGACAGCGGCTTGGTCGGTATAAATTTGTGGCGAGCTGATACAATGGGGGATTTTTATTACTATTTTTAATTTATTCTATCGTTAGTTTTAGTAATTTGTATGTAGACACTTTAGCGTACACATTGTATTTTATTCTTTGTGACTTCAACAATAATAATGTAATAAGCAATATATTATCTTCTTTTAATGAAAACTAGCATTTTTTTTAACAATAAAATGCAACTGACCATTCAATAGAGGTGTTGGGGGTCTATTCGATATTAGATTCAACCACAATGTTTCCTTAAAATCTATCAGGAGAAAGTACTGGACTCTTTTACTACAAAACATTTATAAATTATAATTGTTTCTCAGTTGAATTTACTCATAGTACCAGTGAGTAGTATAAGTATGTAAATATATTAAGAAGAGTGGCAGTACCTAGGTATGTACGCTTATAACTTGGGAACTACTTGATCGATTTGGATGAGTTTTTTATATACTATGTATACATTTTTCTGATAAGGTTGTATATAAGTCACTGATAAACAAGCTATGTTATTAGGGGAATGAATAGTAACGTCAAAACCAATGTAATTGATGTTTTTTGATAAATTTATAATCAATTCAAAATCAGGAAGCATTTACAGGAAATGTGTCATTCTTAATTTACAAAGACTAAAGCCCTGACTAGCTCACTTACTCATGAAATTCAAAAGAGAGATTTCTTTCAGGTCTTAGGCACCCGATAAGAAGGATTTTTGTGAAATTTAAACTCCAAGGAGGTGAAATGGGAGTTGTAACATTGTGATTGACAGAAAAAAAAATTTGATAGTCTAGCTGAAAAGCTTGAATTTGGCAGGGAAGTAGGGGGATATTCTCATTTATCCAGAAAAAATTTTAAATAGTAATTTCCATAATGGCGCTTGGAGGAATGAGAGGGGAGGGTAGAGCTATAATTTAAAAAACTTTTTGAATAAAGTAAAAAATCAAAATTTGATAGACCGGTAGAGAAATAAATCCAGATACTCAAATAAAACCTAAAAAACTAAATTTCTAAGAGTAAGTTGAATAATAGGGAGTGGGGGTTCAAAACTTCCAAAACTAATGGAAATAACTATATATCATTGGGAAATAAAATTGAAATTTGGCAGGCAGTTAAATGGAATGTTCCGAATATTCACAAAAGTCTAAAAATTTAAAAAAAATGGGGCATTGTGAAATATACGAGGGTAGGGTGGGTATAAACTTAAAAAATGTTTAGGTGTCTTAGAAAATTTAAATTTGGCAAACAGAAGGACCCCTTCATATAACAAAATAGATCTTCAAATTTTTAAATGGGAGTTAACGAAATAGGGTAAACAGGGGGGTGGGCCTTAAAATTTCTAAGACTAATATAAACAGCTTCTTCTCTGTGTGACAGATAACGGAAATTCAGCAAGTAGATATAGGGATCACTCCGAATAAAAATTAAAGTAGGTATATTTTAAATTTTAAAAAGGAGTTCTAGAAAGTATGAGAGGAGGGGCCATATAATTTAAAAAGAGCATTTTAGAAGTTAGAACATTATAATTTGCCAGGAATGTAAAGGGATCACTCTATACAACAAAATAAATACTAAATATTTTATCATTCCAGGTGGGGGCTGATGAAATTGGGGACTTCAAAATTTCCAAACAAAAAAGAATAAACTACCTACCTATCTGTGTGTTAGAAGATTGATATTTTTCAAGCAGGTTTAAGGATGAATCTAAACTACTATAAAGCTCTGAAGATTCTCAAATTTCAAAATACAGGACAAAAAAATGGGAAGGAGGTTCCCTCGAAATAAAAATAAAAAAGGAATAGTAGAAAATTTGAATATTTTGTATAAATGTATAGGTATATCCAGATGAGCCCGAAAATATTAGACATAAAGTTTAAATTGGGGGTCCGGGAATTGGTCAAAACTATATTTATTAACCACTTATTTGTACGGTAAAAAATTGAAATCTGGTTAAAAAGTAAAGACCACAACAAAATCCCAAATATATTTTAAAATTTTAGATGTGGAAGGGGTGGATTGAAATACATTTCTTAACTTAAATAAAAAAAATCTTTTGATATGAAATAAAATATAAACTTCGGAGATGTAAAATATGATTAAAAATGTATATATAATAAATGTATTAGCTTAAGAAAAGCTAAGAATTTCAAAAACTTATTGAAAACTATTTATAAATGTAGTATGCAATTTAAATACTTTCAAGCAGGCATGAAATCCACATAAAAAACTTAAAACTTTTACAAAGTGTTTCGAAAATAGGAGGGATCAATCATTTTGAAATCAATACAAAAAAAGTTATCTGTGTAGTGGAAAATTCAATTTCAGCATGTAAGTAAATATATACCTTCCTGGATAGCCAAATTATATCTAAATGAATGGAATTTTAAAATGAATCCTGGGTAGTGTAAGTGCTCGAAATTGATACAACTAACGTGCCACATTAATTTTGGGAGTGGTTTCAAATTTAAATTTTGCAGGGCGTAAAGGAGCCATAAAAAATAACCAAATAAACTTTAAAATTTTAAAATCAGAATGTATAAACTGAAAGGGGTTTGAGGAGGGGGATAGTAGCTTGAAATATCACCAAAATGTTTTTAAAATAATATTTTTCAGCGTAAAAGAAAATTTAAATTGGTAAAATTAGTAAAAGGAACAACCCAGATAACATAGAAGTTGTAAAGCTTGGAATTACAAACTAGAAAGCTGTTAAATTGGTGAAAGATAAAGGGAGGGGTTACTCAAGATGCCTAAGCTAATAGAATAAAACTTTCTCAATATGGTAGACAGTTTTAATTTTGTACAGGCAGTCGAAAGATACCTTAAATTAAACGAACACAAAGACCAAAGATTTTCTTAAAGGGGATCCACCAGCCTCGGTGGCGTATTTAGCTAACGCGCTAGTCGTGTTAAGCTAGACTGCAGAGAATGGGGAGATCAAGGTTTGGAGATTGCTCGGGTGAACTGGGGTGATTTTCCTAAATTGTTCCCCACTCTCCCTCCACGCAAATGCGGGTTCACTTCCTCTAAATTCAACCATCACAATTCCTGATCCATTAGCTTAATTAGTACATAAGCGTATACCCCGAACTCTCTCGTTTTAATATGTTGGAGTATATTATTCCGTTACGCTCTTTGGTAAATAGTTTTGCTCTTTTTCCACAACATTTTTCTGGAACAATGTATCTTACTATCGTGCTTAGGCAAATACTGCGTTCGTTATTACACTCAGTTTGCGGGCTAGGTAAGATTTTATTTCAAAGATTAAATTTATTTTATTTATTGTGTGTCATAATTCAATGGTCTCAAACTCAAATTATTTGAATATTACTGTTCACAAACTTGGGGCTTGTTACGGGACACATATTGATTAGGCTACATTTTAATTTTTTGTGTTGGCAATGCGTCTTACTACTTGTCCAGACAATGTACATGCTAATCACGCTAGTATGTCAGGGATGAGAATTATATCATTTAAAAGAAATGCAACAAAATTTTAGTGAAAGGAATGTTGGAAATCATCTAGGAATCACATCCCCCCTGTACTTCCGGCTGGAATTTGAACCCTGACCCCAACACCGGTAACGTAGATCATAAGAGCCTGACGTTTGAACCGCATACTCATATATTTAGATATATACCAGTTATTTTATGCTTTTTTTTTTCTTGTTACCATGTCTTACTATCTGTTCAGGTTGTACGCAGTTATTTATTTAAAATCATTTATGTATATTTAAAATGTATAGGACTTATAAATATTTTCTCAGTGTTTATGTGGCTTAGTGAAATATTCTAAACAATATTTAGTAAAATTCAAGTTATTTCTATTAAAAATTATGTCACACTTGAATTAAACTTATTTTGTATGAGCGTATAATATTGAAGGTATGATAGTAGGTAATATAAAAGTATTTAAGACAAACGGGCTGTTAAGATATATATATTGCGAATTTGCGAACCTTGTCATAATTAAGAATTAATAGCCGGAGCTATTATTTATGCTTATTAGTAGGGAACTACTCCACTAGATATCATATTCTGTAAATTGAAAAATGACACCTGGACACGGGTGCAAATGGCAGCATAAAGCCAACTACCGAGTCGCAGATGGATGCGTTATCCGATGGCTCGTGATATTAATATAATCACATACTTGTAGCCGACGATTTCCGCTAGTCCATCATAGACTCTGATGGTTAAAGCATTGGCGTACTAAGCCAGAGGTCCCGGGTTCGATTCCCGTGTCCAGGTGTCATTTTTCAATTTACAGAACTTGTCATAATTGTTTTGGGATTGCCGTAGCTAGCTTAAAATTGAACAAAGAGGATATATATTTAAGGTTGGTAGCCAGATGTTGAGCTTATTAATTTGATAGTAGTTTTGATGCAGCTAGACCGTGCGAAGAACGGGCCAAACCTCTAATTTTATATAAAAGAGAAATTACAAGTTTATTTTGTATGTTGTTTCGTGTTCACGTTAGTAGGTAAAAAGTGTTTCACACTTGAAGCGTTCCCATCTTTATTTGATTTTTATCTCACATTTATATAGATATGTATTCGGACAAATAAACGCCTTCTCCCATTAAAAGGCGGCTGTATCTTCAGATTATCAATGTATATTTGTACGTAAGCACTGTTTCAAAAGCAAGCGAAAGTGCTGAAGTACCTGGATAAACCTTAAGGTGCGCACCTCAAGGAATTGATTTTTACTTGTATCTGTATTCAGAGCTTAACTCCTTAGACCACTTAACTCTTTTTCTCACTTGACCACAAGATCAGTTAAGTATAGAGATTAAACTAAACTTTATAGACATATTTTCAGGAAATTTGAGGGTGTGAACCTTGAGTGTTCCTTTTTACTTTTGAGAGCCTAACGTCTTGACTACTGATTCGGGTAGCTTATAAACCAAGAAGCATAGGAAGATAAAACTTGTACTATCTAAGGAAAGCTTGTGATGTACACCTCAAGTAAATGGGTATATATATTTTTCTATTAAATCAATTGTAAGCCTGACGCCCTATACCACAAAAATGGATAATCTTTAAAACTATAAAACCAAGACGTATAGAAAGCTGAAACTTGGCTTAGGTCTTCGTAATTAGGATGAGCACAAGCCGTGCATCTTAAGCGTAGTTTTTTTTTTTATACTTTGCATATATTCGTCGACTTCGGTGGTTTTGGGGGAAAGTGCTTGCCTAAAGACCCGATGTTCATGGGTTCAAACCCAGTCGGGGTTCGACGGATTTTTCTCGAGCGATAAAAATCCGTAGACTAACTTCCTTAGGAGGGGAAGTAATGTCGTCAGTCTCATGCCAACTATGGCATAAAGAACCCTGGAACGTATGTGAAAATACGTTTCTCGGGAAAATTGTTTGTCCCTTTCACTTTCGCTTATGGAAATTCTCGTTTGCTGATATAATCACTCGGTTCAGAAAGTGCACGTTAAATACGTTATTTATATATATATATATATATATATATATATCAACAGTGACACACTTCACTTCATATTATTTCATGTATACATATCTCTCTTAGCTCTTCTAGCTATCAGCTAAAGTTCTTCCTGTGAAAAATTGGATTATAGTTGGTCGATATTGTTGAGGGATCACGATGTAAAAGTTACAGTCTCAGCTTCTTGACAAGAAAGATAGAAAGGAAAGAGACTACTGTACTCGTACTTTGTCTTTGCTCTATATCTCTCCCTGTGTTTCATCTATTTTAACTTACCAAGAAACATAACAGCCCTTTTTCAGTGGAGATGAGAATGGAGAGAAGAGCCCATCTAGAAAGGAACGAATTCGATGAATATATCAACCGAATTTCGAAAGCTTTTTGGCAATCTTGTACTTTTACATATATAAATATATCAAATCCAAGATTATACCACCATAGCCTGTGGCCACGTGGGCTTCGGCGACAATCTCTGCTAAGTCTGGTTGGTCGGTGATGCGGACAATGGGTTTGGAATCTCAGCCAGATGACCTGAATATAGTTTTCCTAAAAGATTTCCCTCTCTACCTTCACGCAAATGCTGATGTAATTTATCTAACGGCTAAGCTCCGACAGGTATTACGATATAGTTCACACAAAATTATTTCATGAAACTGGTTACATTTTTCCGTTTGTTATGATTATATTCAATAAGTGTTAGCGTGTGCCCAAATGGAGATAGTAATGGCTGGAAAAAAAGAGATTTCAGGTGATATTTAGGGAAGAGTAAATCTTTCCTCTTCCGTAGATAATATTTTAGATCGTGAATACGAGATGAGTCATGAAATAATATAATATTATCAAATTGAAATATTAATGAAATCTAGAGAGAAATATTTCTTTGGATCAGTTTAAATACATCAAGGGATTATAAATGTATTTCACTAAATTTACTAAGATACCAACTACATCTACGGTGGCTTTAACATTTCAATACAATTTTTTACGTCCAATTTGGGGTATTCAAATAGAGAGCTACCAGAAAGGCTAGGCGTGGCTCGTATAATGCAATAGTCAGTAGGTGCCAGGCGCTCACAGCCCCATCGTGTTAAAAGGACCCGAAAAATAAGACCTATTATATACTTGTTTCCTACTAAATACACACTTATTTTTAAAAAAATACTCAATTTATTACAACAACGTTTTCTTAGCCCACTTCCTACAAATTAATTTGACCCAATACAACACGCCTCACACTAGACAACACCTCTAGAGGAAGATAGTGGAATATATGTGTACAAAGGGTTAATACACAAATAATAAACTGCTTTAGACACAGCTTTTGATCCAACATTAATTCTTTAGATTTAGTTCTCAAAGTGATTACTTGAACTGTATAAGGCGTTAGAATCGTGATTCACTTTATTGCCATTTGACGTAGGGGTTCGAATCATTGGCGGTTGCGTTGGAAGCTGTTTTTTTATATTCGTCTTCCACCGTGGTTTTTACTTCCTCTGTGTAAGCTAATGAGGATGCGTTTTCAACAATAAACTCCCCACATCCTTCTTTTATCCTTAGATAATGTTGTTAATAATCCTAATGTTAAATGTGCAAATAGTTACCCCACACTTTTAGAAGTATATTTTGTAGTAATTTGTGTATATATTGATTTTTTTTTTCTTTGTAGGGGCTCACACACACTAAGTTTCCGACCTAGCCAACAGGAAAAAAGGAAAAAGAGCTTCTAATAACTTTTTCACAGTTTGAATTTGGCAGGCTACTATTGGTTATAAGGCGAATAAGGGTAGGAATGTAATAACAAGTAATACGTGGTCCAACAGAGGCGATAGAGGGGTTGGGTCAAACAAAAATCTCGATCTGGTTTTAAATTTAGTGATACACTATTGTTTAAAATGGGGTAGAGACCCTTGTTTAAAATGTAGTAAGCTTTTATTTTAAATTAATGTGCGCTCTTCGTTAGTAGTCGAACTCAAATTCTTCTTGTCCTGAGTCAAATTACGTTTCATCTGTTAAGTATGTAATTCTGTATTTTGTGAGATCGAAATGGTACAATCTTTTAATAGCAATTAAAACCAACGCAGTTATAATTAATTTTATTAATCAATATTTACCTTATACGATCATTATTTTAACTGCAAGTTAGAGTATAAAAATGAGCGTGACAGCTTGTAGTCTACATTTCTCTAACCACCCGGTTATAAAAACGAGTCCGACCTACTTACCTATGTTGTATCTCTATTTTCCTTTCACTGTCTCTTTCAAGATTCTCGACCTAGTTTTTTATGTCTTTCTCTCAAATACATTCAAAATCTAATGGTGTTTTCACACCACGAGCATTAAATGAAATTAGCAATGCAAAACAAATTGAGTTGTGGCCCGTATATTTTTAACGAGGCAACCTAAGTAAAAAAAAAGTTAAGCGTTAACATTTAGAGTGTTTTAAATTTGGTAGCGAAGCTAAAATTGTTTTAAATAGCATTTTTAAGCGAAGTTAAAATAGATTATTTGACGGTAAGCACCGTATTTTCACCGTATGTCCTTGTTTTGAATCCTGACCGGTTTAGTATACGACCTGATGATCCTTGATTCTCATGTGCTAGTTACTAATCGGCGCTATTTTACTTTGTTTGGGAGCCAGGTGGCTACGATACTGCCAACGTTATTACGTGGTTGTATTATTGCTTATTAATTTATGAGGTTATAACAGTAAAAAACAAATATTAGAGTTATTAATATATGTTGGTTTATTGAAATATATACGTGGTTAACAAATTGTGAATGACTATTTCTCCATATGACCTATGTTAAAACCTAGTATGAGTGATTATACCAGCTACATACGGGTTGACAATGACAAGTCCATTCTGGATGATGGACTAATCGCGAGGGTTCTTCTGATTATGCCGGAATCACGATCAATTTAACGTTCTCTTAAGGTTAATTTAACGTAACTTAACTTAAAGTTTATCTTAGTATTTTTAAATGGGAGTGATCACGATCAGTTAACTTAACGTTCACTTGCAGTTCACTTAACTTAATAGATGTCCTGGGAGGTCTCTATCACGTGATCTAGCCAGGAAATCATTATGCAGGTGACGTCTACAGGGCTATTTAGTAATTCAATTGTTAGATTTATGGCCAATTATAATATACAATATATTTAACAACTCATGGTATTATTAAGCTAAAGTAAATTTAAGATTAAACTAAAATAGTAAAGCTAGATTTATCGAAAAAAATTAATGATAATAGTTATTTTATCGATGGAAAACATTAAATATTAACAGATCATAAACACTTTACAAATAGTACAAATCACAAATCAAAATACATATTCTAGAATGCAGATATTTGACTCGAGTTTTTACGTTAAGTTACGTGAATCGTGACCCCACACATCTGTTTTCTTAAGTTAAGTGAACCTTAAGTTAAAGCTACGTTAAGTTAAAGTTAAGTTGATCGTGATCCTGGCATTAGTCGCGAGTCCTGCTACCATCGAAGCCCCAAAGGAGGACCCCACCCAATTTGGTATATTTCCCTTGCTCTTTCACTTAATTAAAAAAAACCACACCTCAGGGTCGGGGAAATCTTGTGGATCCGTGGACTAAATGTCCAGCTCATCTTGATGGTGACTTGGTGGTTGAGTTTCAAATCCCGGTCGGGTGTAGACTCTAGTGAATTTTTTTCCTTTATGTTTCCCCGCTTATACCCGGGTAAATTTCCTCTAAATTCTATCATATTTATCCCTACACAATTAATGCAATTGAATGCATGTCTACAGGCTGGATATTAATAAGTGGATCAAAAAAAGTAAACAGTTCATTTGAATAAGCGTTAGGCCAAATATCTTAAAATGGTCATAAGCTATATATTTAGTTTAAATTGATATTAATTATATGGCTTATTACTAATCCATGTTTTTATATGTGTTTTATTTATGTGTACCCTTCGTTAAACCTGAAATTTAGCAAGTTTACCTCACATGGTTCTCCTATGGCACAGTTTATAAGATAGGGGCCATAGTGTAACGCTTCAAAGTAAACTTTATTCTTTTTAGGGTAGACGGAGTGTATTTGTGAACAGAAAACCAATACTTTAAAAAAAATCTTCAGAAGGTTCAATAATGTGTTAACTGCTTCAGTGGTCGAATAGTCTAAGACGTCGCTTTTATAATATACTGAATTGCCGATAATTGAGATATTGTCGTTCAATTCACGGTTGATTGTTCTAAGGCTGTTCTACTCTTCCTCCACAAAATGTGGGTACTTTCCTTTAAAGTAATTTTACTCTTCTCTCTCTCTCTCTCTCAATAGTGTAAATATATGGGTAACCCAAACAGAGAGTAAAATGCAGTAAAAATAAAATGGTAGCTGTAGTAAGATCAACATAATTTAATTTATAGTTAATTACATTTCAAAATTACTTCCATTGAATATAATATGGCAAATACACTATTTAGGCTTGTGTAAAAAGTTTATTTAAACTGTTCAAAAAATCTTGAATGGGGGAAGTAAGGACCGGATAGGACATAAATGTTTATGTTAAATATTTTTAACATAAATTTAATAAATATTTTTCCTTAGTTGGTTTGACCTGTAAATGCTGCTTGTGTAAGAAAAACTCTCACATAATAATGACCTTCATTCATAAAAATGTCGTCACGATAATGAATGTTTGATGGCGCAAGAAAACCCTCGTCCATTATACCACATGTAAATCGAAAATAGGCGAGTACACCTACATAAATAATTTTGTAAGACCGCATAGGTGGGCACGTGGCTTAAATGTCAAACTCATTAATTCTGGTTCGTCGATGATAGAACGTTTGTGGCATGAATTTCGATCGATCATGCTGTGGCTGGCGTTAACTAAATGTGTCCCCTTTACCTCCACGCAAATGCAAGCACTTTTCCTTTAAATTATAACTTCCTCGTCTATTCCCCATTAACGCAATTAGTATAATAGGTATAGCTCTAACGGGTAAGGAGAAGCAGTAGTAAAATAAATAATTGGTAGCCTGCATCAATGTCAAGAGAACAATAGTTAGCACCAGATGGAGAAAGACATCTGATTGACCGAGAGTGTGACGTCACTCAGTACACAAGCTAGCGCATTACATTCACAAAACTATGTGGGAGAAAAACTAAGTTGTTAAGGATTAGGTCCCATTTTGGAACTTTAAATAATAAATAAACGTTTAAAATTCACACCATGCCCAATTCTACTCATTACTCTAATTAATTAAATATATATATTTTTGCTTTCTCTTAACTTTTTTGTTGGCTCTAACTTTATATCCTCTTTGCATTGACCTGCATCGGTAGTCGTATGGTCTATGGCAGTGGTATTCTACATTTTTTACTACATTTAATTTATCTTGTGCTTTGTACCCCCATAGTGAGACTAGCTACCCAGATAAGAATTGCATAAAGGAGATAAAGAAAGAATGGTGGTCTGGGATCGCATTTCCTTACTTCCTGATATCTCTTGGAGCTAACACTAACTCTGGCCCTAACTAAGTCTGGCCCTGATTATCCAGGATTCATCATGAAATTTTATTTAAATATAAATTTTACTTACAACCTAATATGTATTCACGTACCCCATGTTGAATACCGCTGATCTAAGTCAAAACTCTCACCGATAGATAATTATAGTGAGATTTTAGTTTAAATTTGGGTCAGTTGTAATAAGATTTTTCTCCTCCAAATGATCTCCCAAGCTTTCTCCACTCATATGTGGACACATTACCTCTAAATTATCCCTTTCTTATCCTTTGCCCGTTAGTGTGAATATGTGGAGATTTCAAACGGGTAGTGATATTTGGTTGCAAAAATAATAAATACGTAAATGTTCTGTAGATTGCATTCTCTCTCTTTATAATCTACATTAATAGGCCCTTAGAGCCCTGTTATGACGCACCGCAGTGCATAGATAATACGTTTTACATGAATGATCAGCGGGATTGCCTATAATTCAATTTTAGGCTAGTTTTTGCTTAGATTAAAGTAAATTTTATAGCAAATTTAATTTAAACCAGTGATGTGTCTGGTCGTATTAGAATATGTAATACAATCTAAAATAAGATTTAGATTAGTATAGAATTGAGTAAACTACATTTTAAATCTATTCGCATCAGGGCACACGAAAAAAAAAGTTTATTTCTTATCTAGTTTGGTTGTCGATGACAGGGAGGTTGGGAAAGGAATTCCTGGCTGAGTGTACTTCTATTCATTCACTGTCTCACTCTCTTACTTTTATGCAGCCAGGAATATGCTAAAATGCTATTTAGCTACACCGTTTTTGCTTGAATAACTTTTTCCCCCTCTATTTGAATTATTTAACGTGCATTTTCTGAACCAACTGATTATATCAGCACACGATAATTTCTATGAACGAGCTCAAAAAGGCATAACAATTTTGCCGGGAAAGGTATTTTCACATATCTTCCATGGTTCTTTTACAAGTCACAAATGACCTGAGACTGGTGGCCTTACTTCCCCTCCTTAGGAAAATGTGCTATGGATTTTTATAACTAAACAAGAATCCAATGACCCCGGCTATGTTTGAACCCACGAACATTGTGTCCTGAGGAGAGCACTTAACCCCAAGATCATTGAGGTCGACCTTAAATAAATGAATATATAGTAATTTCGATGGCCTGGAGTTTGTTTAGTTTTGATGTCTTACTTACGTGTGATTGATAACTTTCGAAACATTCACATTCGTGTGTTTTGTAAATAGTTTTGCTCTAAGGTCATGATGTCAGAATAAGTAGCTTAATAGGCTGTAGCGGTAAATATTCAATCAAAGACTTATTTAGTGTCAAAAGAGAGGGGATGGAATTAGGGCTGTGTTAAATTTATCAAGCTAGCATGGGAGTAATAGGGTTCCAAGGTTTTGTGAACCGCTGCTCTAGTGACACCCCTACTAACATATCTCCCGGATTAGAACACCTGGACTCCCATAGCCATGGTTGTTTGAGGGGTCTTTGACACCTAAACAACCCCGTCAACTATTTAAATACACGATTCTTGTTTTTGTTTTATCAGAATACGCCACTATAAAATAGGTTTTAGGCTAGTATAGATTATCATATTCTGAAAGTTTAAAAATGACACCAAGACACGGGAATCGAACCCTGGACTTTTGCCTTAGTACGCTAATGTTCTAACCACTGAGCTATCCAGGGATCGTCCCATGATAAGGGTCATTTTTCACTCATATTTTAAGGCAGAGTCTATGATGGACTAAAAAACATAAATAATAGCTTCGACTATTTGAATCTTAAAAATATGCAATCCCTTACAATTATAATAATTGTACAAGTAGCAGCAATAAGCCAACTACAGAGTCGAAGGTGGCTGCGTTATCTGATAGCTCGTGATCTTAATAAAATCACACATTTGTAGCCGACTATTTCCACACGTCCATCATAGACTCTGCCTTAAAATATGAGTGAAGAATGACCCTGGGTACGGTATGATTCCTGTATAGCTCAGTGGGTAGAGCATTGACGTACTAATTCAAAGGTCCCGGATTCTATTCCCGTGTCCAGGTGTCATTTTTCAATTTTCAGAATATGATATCTAATTGGAGAATTCCTCACTAAAAAAGAATAAATAATAGCTTCGGCTCTTTGATTCTTACTATAGATTAGAATAAATTAAATATTGTCATTAACTTTGCACGTGATCCTAAATGTGTGCTTGTTTTTATTTACATCCTATGCTAGACTCGGGCTAGTGACTACAAACTGTATCTTAATTTACTGTAGTTCTCATCTTTTATTTTTCCCTTCCTTCCCGAGTTTCCGGGCAATAAATTGGAGACCTCTCTAAGTAGGGTAGCTAATGTCCTGTAACCACAACGCCTTAATGTATTCGAGACACGAGAGGAGCGTCGCGACAGTTTAATGTAAGGCATTAATGTCTGCAGCTTCCATTTCTTGATCACTCTCAAATAACTACGTCGTTTCGAGAGCAGAGATGGGAACGGTTAAGTTTTTTGTTGTTTTGTTTTATGTGCCCTTAGAACAAGGTTTGTTTGGAAAAAATTCCGACACTGAAAACCCTTAACGAGCCCAGGAACTTCTTGATTAAAGTGGTATTCAAGCCACTAGTATTTAGTTTGATAAATATTCACTTAAGATGGAACAGAAGGAGATGTGATCCAAGACCCGTTTACTTACAGTTTTTTTTAATAGCAAAAAATGTTTGGCTAAAATATTATTATTATTAGCATTATTATTATTATTATTACCGCGTCATACTACCCGTTTGGGATACACGCAGTTACGCTAATGTGCTATGGTAGGGTAATTGTGAGATGAAATGGAGGACCTACAGTTTAACGTGGGATCCGAACCACGGTGGAGGCCTGGCATTCCACACATTCACAAGTTGTGATTAATACACGTCTTGTCAGAGGTGAAGGAAGGGTTTGGCAATCAGATAAATCTGTGCCGGGACCGAGGATTGAACCCCGGACCTCCAGCACAGAAGTCTGACACCTTACCCCTAGACCACCAGGTCACCTTGGCTAAAATAAATTAAAAAATGCTTCAGTCTAGTTTAATCTTCAACATGTGGCAGTTTCAATATTATTTCTTGAGTATTTATCGTGATACTAGTGTCATTTGGCCAGGAATATTTCTTTTCATTTAAAAAGTGCATTTTAAAATGCCAAAACTGACCAAAGCCATAGGTTGGAAACAGTAATTTCACTATGCTCATGACATATTAAAAAACTGTCGGGATCACTGTGTGTAGAAAATCAAGTGGGACATATTAACTAAAAGAATATTTATATTAACTAACATTATTTTTTATTATTTAAAAGAAATGTAAAAATACGAAACTTAACCCCCGTTTCCTTCCATTCAGATGATTAGTCATCCTCAATTTTCAAAGGCATTCCTAGAAAAAAAGTTTTATGTCCTGGGCTGACTCTGTCCCCGATTTGATGGTAACGGCTCTAACTATTGATTTTAGATTGTATTTCACATAAAATACAAAGAGAAGAAATTGTCACATTATCTTACATTTCAGCCTAAAGTTATGGATAAAGATCCATATAAAATCTTGTCTATGTACTCCGTATCTGTAAGACCCATTTTCTGTAATCCACAGTAGCAGATTGTTATCTCTAGAGTCCTTATCTTCAAGTCCGTAGCAATCAGAGGTTTTTTTACCACCCGTTAAGGCTATACGCATATATGATAATTACTATATTGGGGTAAGGATGAGGACGTAAGCATTTTAGAGATAATCTACCCAACATTAGCTTGGAAGGAGGGTGGGAAGCCATTTAGGGAAAACCACTCGCAATAGACCCAACCGGTATTCAAATCCTAATCTCCCTGTCTTAAGCAGGCTAGTTTAACATGACAGTGATGCCTTAGACAATTTGGCCACTGAATTGGGTCGTTATAATTTGTATCAAATTTAACTTTACTTTGTAATGTCACTATGGATGGATACGGAGAATCATTCACAGGTAGATTAATAAATTAACATCGATATGAATATAAATGAAAGCATATTAATTGATAGTAAAGGGAATGGTCGCTATTTCGTAAAAGTATCGTGTTTTCTTTCTTTCAACTACCTTTAATAAAAATTCATTGAAAATTTCATTATATTTATTTTTGATTAAAGACACAAAGCAAAAAAAAATTAAATTTATAAAAATGTTGATTGTGTTGATTGGATTTGAGAATTGCTTCGATGAGTTTGATTGGACACAGAGTGCGCACGAAATAATAAATCAGACTGGCTTAGGTACAATAAGGTGACAAAGCTATAGTCACCGATTCTAGGGGGCCCAAAAGTTTTGGGGCCCCCCAATAATTGTTATTAAATTGAAAATCCTAAGAATTTAATAGAATTTAAAAAAAAAGGAAATGTGCAGATCATATTATTGATGGATTTTCCGTTACCCCTTAACGGGGATGACACACTTTGATCAGGATTTTTAGCTTTTTATTGCAACTTTTGTTATAAATTAATTTTTTTCTGTGAAATATGTTCATAAGAAAAGATGAGTTCAAATTATATAACCAATTTTATTTTCTATTTATTATGAATATGTTTGTGTAGTAAAATAAATGTTACTACAGAATGTTAGGTGACATTATCATAAAATCAAATAGCCAAAGCTATTATATTTGTTTTAATGAGGATTTACTCGCATCTAGATATCAGATTCTGAAAATTGAAAAATGACACCTGGACACGAGAATCAAACCCATCATAGACTCTGCCTTAAAATATGAGTAAAGAATGACCCTGGGTATGGGACGATTCCTGGATAGCTCAGTGGTTAGAGCATTGGTGTAGTAAGCTAAAGGTCCCGGGTTTGATTCCCGTGTCGAGGTGTCCTTATCAATTTTCAGAATATGACATTATTAGGTTAGCTTATAATTTAAAATAAATGCAATAAAAAAATTTAAAAGTCGGCGCCTATGGCTTAGAGAGTGGTTAAACAAGGCTTTAGGCTTCGAGCTCACGATGGACTGGGGGTGGTTTTGCACACGTGATTTATCACTGTGTTTTTCAATCCCATATTTCCTCTAGTGTGCGTTCTTTTCCTCTTAAGCAACCTTTCCAATATCCACTCCTTAGTTTGTCATTTTTAATCTTGTTGTTGATCTTTATGTTTTAGCACCGCATCTTAAAATAAGTAAATATTTGGGAGTGGAGGATGTTACATATTGATGAGCTACATATCCTGAAATATTGAGAGTGAAGGAGGCTATATAATGATGAGATACATATGCTGAAATATCGGGGAGTGGAGGATGTTACATAATGATGAGCTACATACCCTGAAATATTGAAAGTGGAGGAGGCTACATAATGATGAGATACATATTCTGAAATATTAGGGAGTGGAGGAGGTTACATAATGATGAGCTACATACCCTTTACTCATTATAGTACATTGTTAGGATGATAAAATCTCGCAAATTACAGTGGTCAGGACATGGAATGGGAGAATCTAGAACCATGTTCATTGTTCAGGGTGTTTACTGGTAAACCCAATAATAAGATATAATTGAGAAGACCTAAATGCAAATGAGATGATAACATTAGAATAAATTTGAAATAAATAGGGTGTAATGAGGTGAACTGGATAGAACACGCTCAAGATAAGGATAGGTGGCGTAATTTAATAATTACGGCAATGAATTTTCGAGTTCCTGATGCCATAGAGTAAGTAATCACACGTCTTACTACCCATTGGGGCTATACGCTTACATACTAATTACATTAATGTGTTCGAGATGAAGAAGATTGTATTTAGATAAAGTGTGGCCATATTTTAGTGGAGCGAGATTGGATGATTATATAAGAAAAATCACCCCCGGTATATGCATCCGGGATTCTATCCCCGAGCCTCCCGTCGTTGGCATTCCAGTTTATTGCGAGATCAACACCTTAGACCATGCAACCACATAGGGGGTCTGTTGAACGTACTAATTTAAATACACAGCTAAGTAAACAAGAGTCCATCTAACCGGCACGGATAGTAAGTAACTAGCTTAGGTACGCGATACAGCTCGATGCATGTGTAGCGTCGAGGATTTATGTGTTAAACTTTATGAAATAATATATTTAAAACCATTTATACAGTTTTACCATACTTTGAAAATTAAAACAAATTTGAAAAATGATTATTTTTAACGAAAATTAAATATTAAACTGATCCCAAAGTCACTGTTGTCAAGTGAAGAATTCAGAAAACCGCACTTGAATGGGATTTCTGTTTCAAGAATAATCATTGTGCATGATATCCCAGTTAATCGACCGTAAGAGTGATACTTAAACCCCTATCGTGAATCAAATAAGGTTCTCCTAGAACTTTAATATATCTATTTAACCACTCGCCTATTTCTCTATTTTATTATCCAGATGAGCGTCAGAGTTACGTTCAATTAGTATGTTCAACACAATTAATACTATTGGCTTATTGTGATGGTTAGAAATGAGGACAGTTTTAAATTAAATGCACCAGCATTAGAATTAAGAGAATATAGTTAGATTCCAGCTATAAATATTTTGTGTAACGCCACCCCAGTACACTTATCCGGAATTCAAAATTTGAATTCATCAATCAAGAGAAATTGTACCTTACCCTCCTTAGACAATACGGCTTGTGGTATCACTATAGATTTTTATAGCACCGAGTTTCAATATCCGTTCAAGCTATACACTTATGTACTAACTATGCTAATGGTTTTAGAGATTAAGAAGGTTATATTTGGATGAAGTGCACCTGTATTTGCGTGGAGGGAAAACCATTTTGGAAAAACCAGCCTCAGTACAACCAACCGAGATTCGAACCTCGATTCCCCCCGTCATAATCAGTCTAGTCTACTGCGAGAGTAGCACCTTAGATTATGCGGTCACCGAAGCGGGCTTTTATTGTTATTATTATTATTATTGCTATTATAATAAGTACTAGCATATATATTGCTACTATTGCTACTTTCACTAGTCTACTAATACTACTACTGATCACATAGTAACTGAATTCTTAAAGCAGTTTTACGTGAGTTTGCCATTGCCTGTTCTAGTCCTAAAGGAGGGGGAAGGTTGAGGCTATCGCCGACACGGTTTAATCTCGCCGTCACTGATGAAGGGGTTGGATCCGGGGGTAGTATTCTCCACCAGCCACCCATCTAATATCTCTCAACCCCCTTATCTCTACAGACTTTCATAAACCACCACACACTCTTGTTTCCCTAGGCTCGTAGTTCAAGGGGTATAGTGTATCCAATAACGTGACCATCGAGGTCTAGCACCCAAGGATCAAACTTTTGAGGGAAAATGTCCGTGTTGGTGGGGTGGTTAACACTCCTGACTCTGAACTGGGGCTATAAGTACATAGAGAATGGGTATTCTCCATTGTAAGATTAACCACCCTCAACTCCAGACAACCCACTACGATGGCTGCAAGGTCTAACTCACTACTCTCGCAGTAGACTAGATTGTGGATGAAGGGGATATCCAGGTTCGAATCTAGGGATGTGAAAAAAGTATCAATACTTTACTAATATCGATATTCTCCTTTCGATATTAGTTTTTTTTTACTCGATACATTTTTCCGATACTCTTACTGATATTAGTGCTTATGGTATCGGATCGAAAGAAATAATTTTTTTGTTATCTTCACTCATACTGAGATAAAATGTTTACTATGGTGAACTGTGGAGGAAGGACAAATGATATATCTCAATTCTCACTAATTTTTTGCATGATAAGCAAGAAGCAACTCTAGCATTCAATCTATTATAGCTCATCGAAATTTATAGCTGTTAGTCATTATAAATTCATTATAATTGTCAGTGTTTAAGTAAATATGAAAATACAATTATGAAGCAAAAGTTGAAATTATTATTAATAGATTTTAAAAATCCAGGCTAAAATTTCGATACCGATACTTACTATTATCGATGCTTTTCTTTCGATACTAATATAGTATCGATATTTTTCTTCCGATTCTTTTAATTAGTACAATATTGATACTTTTCTTTCAATACCACATTCCTATTTGAATCTTGGTCGGGTGTACTGAGAGTAGTTTTTCCAAAATGGTTTTCCAATCTCCCTCTCCACTCAAATGGGGGTACACTTCCTACAAATATAGCCTTCCTAATCCCTAAAACCATTAGCGTAATTATTACTACATAAGCGTATAGCCCAAACGGGTAGTAAGACTTGGCGCTAAAAAAACTCCAGGCAAATACTATTTCACTCCCTTAAAAGTTCCTCGCGCCTTACTACCTGATTGAGCTATTAACTATTAACATATGTACACAAGGGAAGGTGGGCTTAGAAAGGTATAGTTTAGAAAAAAATTACTCAAATTTGCATGTAGAGAGAGAGAGAGAGTAATACATGATTTAGGAAACTCCACCTCTGTACACCTGGCTGGGATTCGAGTCCCGACCTCTCTATCATCAGAAAACCAAACGAGACTGACACCTTAGTCCACGTGCTTTCATTATGTATTGATTTGTTTGTCCAAGCTACTAATTTGTCTCCAGCACCTTGAGATCTTTCAAACTACCCACCCAAGCCACTAACAAAATATCTCACTCTAAGGAACGCTCTAATTCCATGGAGAAGTTAAAATGTATCCATGCTAATAATTGTAAGCTTTAATTTCTCCTAAAGGCGTTTTGAAGAATAGAGGATATAAATGGTACGGAATTCCGCACGGACTTCCTCGCTCAATTGTTTAAAAATGGAGATATTTACTCAAAACTCGTTATAAATGTGAAACGAAATAATATACACTAGCAAATTTGAGCATAAATTGTGCTAAGCTTACGTACAACATTTTTAGACTCTCGGTTTTAAATTTTACAGTTTTATTTAAAAAAAAATTAAAGTCCTCATTTGTAAATTTGGGCCAATAAATAAGATCAATATTGGGTCCACAAGGGGCAACACTTCGTACGGATGGACGGACGGACAGACGAGATGGACAGACATGCAAAAACCATTTTTTCGGATGGTGATGAAACATCAAAATTCATCCAAATCTTAAGTGTTTTTTTTTTTTACGATCACAATACTTTCTCTATCTGTAAGATAGTGAGAAAGTAAAAATCAAAACAGCATGTTTTAAGGACACAATGAATTCAAAAATGTATAAAATTGCACGTGTAAGCCGCAAATCTAAAATATAGAATTGGTTACCGAAGATGGTGAGATCGGGGTTGGGTGTCCTAAGGGTGGTTTCCTACTTTATCTCCGTTTAAATATGGGTACATTTTCTTTAAATTCAACCTTCCTCGTTTCTACCATACTAGTGCCAATATGTGGTTAGCCTAAACGGGTGCACAAAGTGTTTTTTTTATAAAATCATACAGTACTCTCTAATTATGTATATAAACTTTCATATCAATAAATATTCACCCGCATCAGTAGACTCGTGGTCTAAATGTCAGTCTCAATTTGTCTTGTTTTACTAGGACCAGGAGGTTGGGGTTCGAATATCGGTCGGGTGTAGTGAGACTGTTCTATAATAAATAGTTTTCTACTAAAATTATGCCTTCCACATCCCTACCACATTTTCGTAATTAATAAAATTAAAATTCACAGATCAACACCGAGCTTTAAAATATGCGCGGAATCCGAACGGGTAGAAAGAATAAAATAAATATATATACATATAAAAAGGTCCCTAAATAATGCACCACTAGATTGAATCATTATAGACTTGGATTAGTCGGAAATAAAATGGTTGGATCTCGTTAAATAAAAATCTGGATTTCGGTATAAGATGTCAGTGTAGAAAATAAATTATCTTTGTTTAAAAATCGTAACAATTCAAGTCTTATTTAGGGTGCAACAAATAGAAAAAATAAAGATATAACAAATATATTCAAAACCAATTAAATTAGGACCCACTTCGGTGGCTGCGTGGCTTAACGCACTACTCTCATGCTAGACTAGACCGCCAAAGACTGGGAGAGCAGGGTTCGATCCCGGTCGAGTGCACTGAGCTTTTCCTAAATAGTTTTCACTTTCCCTTCACGCAAATGTGGGTGCCATTCTTCTAAATTAAACTTTCATAAACCCTAACACATTAGTGTAATTAGTACATAGGCGTATTACCCGAGCGGGTAGTAAAACGCAGTGCTAAAATAATTAAACTAGGCAGTTGAAAAAATATAGTTTAGTTAACCTTGACTTTGTTTTTTCTTCTTCTCTATCTTTAAATATTTGCCTTTGGTCACATTATGGTCATTAAAATAGTCGGTTCAAACATATCTTTTATAGAATTTTTGTAGATGAATATAGCTCTATTATTATTATTATTATTATTATTATTATTATTATTATTATTATTATTATTATTATTATTATTATTATTATTATTATNTATTATTATTATTATTATTATTATTATTATTATTATCAACACGTCTTACTACCCATTCAGGTTATACGCACTTACGCTAATGTGTAATGGTAGGGTGATTGTGAGATGGAATGGAGGACCTACAGTTTAACGTGGAATCCGAACCACGGTGGAGGCCTGGAACTTTACACATTCACAAGTTGTGAATAATACAAGTCTTGTCAGGGGTGAAGGAAGGGTTTGGAAATCAAATAAATCTGTGCCGGGACCGAGGATTGAACCCCGGATCCCCAGTACAAAAGTCTGACACCTTACCCCTAGATCGGCAGGTCACCTAGATGAATATACATTTTATAAATTGAGGGAGCCTTTTTTTAGTTATTGGATTTTTGTAATTGTTTGTTCGCATCTAAATAAACAACATTAACTCTAATTTGCACTAGAAAAGTTAAGTAATTATTCTAGAGGAAAAAAATAATATTTGGTTAAAATTTCGTGGATATATTGTTCAAAAATGCTATAATAAACTTAAGATATGTTTTGATAGTCATTTTAATGCTTATAAAAGTTCGTAAAAACATGTCTCACGAAACTTCGATGTCTCTATGAATCATACATAGCCTGTGCTAAAATCCATACTATTCTATAGGGGCATACTAGTAGGCATTTTTCACTTCGAGTCGAGTTTGAATGAAAACATCAGAGTTTTTTTCCCGAGATCGAGTAATATAAAGCAATATTTATACTAGAAGTATTTAAAGTTCAATTTCTGTAATATATACATAAGTTCAAACATATATTCTTTAAAATTATTTTGTTTGCAAAATAATGTATAATCACTCTAAATCGGGTTTTAAATTATATTTTATAGAATTGTATAGTCTTTTTTAGGAACTAAACAAATTTTATGGATTGAAGGACTACTATTTATTACGGAATTTCTGAAAATTGAACTAAATTAATTAACTCAGAATTTTCGAGGAAAAAGTCGAAAATTTCGAGAACTCAAATTTTTCGAGTTTATATATATATATATATATATATATATATATATACATAGTCAGGTCTATCTAGAGCAGTCACTACTAAAACTCAACTCTAACTCGAATTCTCGAGTACTCGCACACCCCTACTATTTTAAAAGCGCAACGGAGAGATACATTCTTAGCGAAAAATTCTGCAATTTAAAACTGCCAAGTTTCTACATTAAGGGTCGTTCCCCTTTAACCCGTGTACTAGCGGTTTGAAACTGTCCCTTCAAACTCCTAGGAGATGTTCTCTTAAATGAAGATTTATGGTGGGTGTCTGGATATTGGTCTTCTATAAGGAAATGAAACTTAATTCTCCCAAGAGAGTGAGAGAGAGAGAGAGAGAGAACATGCGTATACTTTGAAGAGGAGATTTACTTTCACTCCGATCATATTTCTATAATAGCTTATTTATTTTTTTTTTTTTTTGCT